>VDFB02255592.1:0-28631 GCA_007258455.2 Sequoia sempervirens
TTGGACGCTTCAATTTCCAACACACTGTCTTATGCATGTTAATGAACATTGAAAATGAATACCGCGTGCTGTGACGAGGCAAGGCAAAGGCAAACCCTTAACGTGGTGTGTTAGAGAATAATGGTGTTCTAAGATGGGTGCAATTAATTAAGGCCCTCTCCCTTCGACGAAGCGAGCACCCTTGGCGCCTGAGCCGCCAATTATAAATATTGCTCGAGTGTATAACGTGGGCGTTCCCACTGAATCGTTCCTTCGGCTGGAGCAGAAGATTGGCGTCGTGTCAAGCCACAAGGCCTTACTGCAGGTGCAGCATCCACGAGGTCTTGGAGAAGACCAAAACACTGTGTTTGTAGAGAAAATACTTCTTCTTCACTATGGTAGGTGAAGGGAGCGGTGTCGAAACCGGACAAGAGCATGCAGCGGCAGCGCCAGAGGCAGAGGCAGAGGCACCGTCCCGGTCTGGAAGGCGAAAATGCAAAGGCAAGGGCGGACCAGATAACAACAAGTATCGCTTTCGAGGCGTCCGCCAGCGCAGTTGGGGGAAATGGGTAGCGGAGATCAGAGAACCCAGGAAAAGGACCCGAAAATGGCTCGGCACTTTTTCTTCAGCTGAGGAGGCGGCCCGGGCCTATGACCGAGCCGCGGCTTTGATGTATGGATCGCGGGCGCAGTTCAATTTGCAGCCGCCTCTTCGCCCGCCTGCCTCCGCCCGCTCTTCCTCCAATCTCAGGCCGCTTCTTCCCCGGCCCCCTAACATGGCCCCTCGGGGCGGGCCCTCGTGTTTTCTTTATTCCGGTTTTTCGTCTGCGGGCCTTCAGTTCAATTCGTCCATTACGCCAGACGTTTCGGTTGCGGTTGCGGTTCCAGTTGCAGTTGCACCGCCTTATGTTGTCTATCCGCTTCTAATAGATGAGAATCCGCAGGGCCCTCCACTCACTTGGCCCCGATCCGCACTCACCACTTCCCAGGCGAAGGACATTACATTGGTAGCCCCCGGTGAAGAAATACAGCCTGCGAAGCGTACCAAGGACGATCGGCCGGTTTCTCAGCAGCCTGCGCTTGATCTGTGCAAAAGCCAAAATGGGTTGGCTCAACAAAATCCTCATATTTGCAAGTCTTCTGATTACAATGGCTGCGAGCTTTATATTAATGGGACTACCCGACCCACAGGTGATCAGAGCGTTCCCGAAACTTTTATCCCCCTAATGCATTGTGCCAATCCAACTGCACCGAAAGACGTGTTAGAGCAGGTTTCAGTTTCCATTGCTGCAGTCGGCCTTCCAGACTACGGTGATTTCAAGCATAGCGTTCCTCCTTCGCCAGCGTTGATGTGGGTGGGCGCTCAGGACTTTTACTATGACAGCGTGATGGTGAGTACCACCCATTCAATGGGGACTATGGAGTCTGATAGTGCCTCTATCTGGGATAATGACGATATTTTTGGTCCTTAATTCATGTTTCCCTTGTTTGTTGTTTTGTCGGTTTACAACTGCTGTCTCATTCTGTTCCTCTCGATCTCTTTTGCCACATCAAACTTCTTTGTTTTGAAAATCGCTCTGCTTTTTCCTGGTTCGCTGCATAAAATTTGTTGCACTTGATTACAGTTTCAAGCCCTATTTTGTTTGGCGATGAAAGACTACAACAGTTCTGTTTGACAAATTAAATGATGTTTTGGCTCCATATTTTGTACTGGGCTCAGTTCCATTTGCTTTCTTATTTGTGAAGTACCCTTCTTACGGTTAAAGTCATAATCAGGTTTCCTGATACAGTGTTATATCGCATAAGATTATGGAATTCAAATGGAATGAAACGACGACACCATTGAAATGTTAAATTGGTTTTTACACTCTGAACCAATTTGTTGTATGATTTTGTCTCCTGATTTTCATAATGAATGAATGGCTCTATGCATGATTGGGCTCTTAAGCAGTAACCCTAAATCATATTCCTTTTCCATATCAGTTCATAAGATTGAATAAACCAATGCTGTATGAAAATCAAATGAAGATTTGAATTTTCCAAGCGAGAAAATCGTTCGATGAAATTTTGTTAACGAGCTCTGGATATTTGGAGATTGAATCTGCTAGTCGTTGGTATTTATAGGTGCCCATTTCTTTCCGAATTTTATTTTAATACCCTCTATATTATGCAGAAATATGCACCAAATGGGCCATCAAACGGAAATCGGCTGATGTCATAGACCTAAGTATCGCTACTGAATTCCATGGAATGTTTCAACAGTTATAACACATAAATATCTCCCCAACCATGGTTCAATATAAGTGCATAAATATCTGCTGACCATGGTTGAATGATGAGCTCATAATCTCTAACCCAAGCTCCTGTATTTTGCATACTTTTACTGTTCCTGTCCGGCGTTTAAGGATACACAACAATAAACCCTGTGGAATAATAATTAAGTAAAACAAAACTTGTACCCTAAGATCCTCTCCGACTTTTTCCAGTTTCCAAAACGAAGAAGACAAGATTATTCTTGTGCTTTATTTTTTCTAATTCAATCATCTGCGTCAATCAAACCTGATTTCATTTCGCTTTCTAGTCCCGCTAGATGTATGCCCCCTGTCTCGTCACTCGCTCAATGGCAACATGGCACCTACATTTACAAGATCTGAAGTTTTCTGTAAGGAAATCCGAATGGACCACTGTTTCAAACCCCATATGATGGATTACTCTGTAACTATGATGAAACAGACACACATCTGAAAGAAGGGCTAAACAGTAAATTTGTGGCTGCCGTTTTCAAATCAACAAAATCTCTGTTGCAATACTTCAAAAGCAACACCTGTTGCCTCCAATGCATGCGTTCTGGAGTTGGTTGTTATTCAACGAAGAATGAAGTGCCTGGGAAGTGCACGAATAGCACATCGTTCTTCTATTATTGCTGATAAAATTAATTATTCCTTTGCTGTCTATCCGACTAACATCTTCTCCACTTGTGGAAGCTTATCTTATATTCCCTGAATCGAATCTCTCCGTATGAAATATTAGCCACAATATGTTGCTTATGCAATGCTCTGTGGGTTCTGTCTGTATTTTGTCTGTGTTCCTGTCATCCACTTATAATTGCAATAACAAAAGTTTATAAGATATGGAGACGAAACCAGCATATCATTCATCCCATTTTATTTTATTTCTATTGCCGAACAAAGTCACAAGGGATGAGCACTTTCAATGTCGGCTCTCTTATCCGAAATCCATCTTGTCAATAAACTTATGCATACTCGTTCTGGGGACAATTTTATGACAGACCACCGACTACGCCCTACAAACATTACAATCAATCAATACGCACAATTAGCTTTACTGTTAACCTTTGTTTACTCCATTATAGCAAGTACATAATTTCATACGTTTATAACGTTTTTTCAGGCGATTCTCTCTGAAATTTATGTTTTTGATGACGAAGGAGTGACAAGGCTCAGGGTGAACTAATGGCCAAGGAAAACTATTTAGCTGTTGCCGTTGATTTCGTGCAAGTACAATAACACTTTGTACTACACTTACTGGATCTTAGCCTGTCGGAAATGATTTTAACTTTGAAATAGTACAGAAGTGGTTTTGTAGAAAATATCGTAGAGGCAAAACCTTATGGCCTCCACCACTCTGCATGTATGTGCAATTGAAATTGTACCTTCTCGAAGTCACTAAATTGTTCATGATACCTTTTTGACTGTAAATGCATTGAGCATGCCAATAATACTCAATGAAGTTGGAAGTGGGTTTGTCTTCCTGTTTCTAGAGCTAAAACAAATTGGAGAATGTAAGGTGTAGATCCATTCCCAACAGCTTGGAGTGCATATGCACCTTATCGTACAGCAGTTATTTCAGCCTGTTGTGAGGATAAGAATATTTTGATTTTAGACAATGTATGTATTTCAAACTCAGAGCATCTTCAACTTATGAGAATGCATAGGAAAACAGGTTGTAAATTGTGTCCTTCCTAACTAGAGGGAATTGCCCCATGCCAGATCAAGAATTAGTACCATCAGTGAAATTCCATAATTACTCATGGAATTTGGGTATGACAAATCCTATGGGATACAGATGCCCTTCAAATTAAGGGCACGTGAGCAAATGAATAAGGTACAACAATGCTTGAATAACTGTAGTCACCAAAAGTTGTGGTATGGAGACAAGGATTTATTCCTCATTGTAAACAAAAGCAGCCTACATTAACATTTAAAAATTAGTTGGATCTAGAAACATGCATTTGATCTTATCTAGGATACTAATGAATAAACAGGAGTAAAAGTGCACCATAGTGCTATTGATGAAACACAACCAATCTTATCTAAGATAATAGTTAAAAATAAAAAGGTAAAAGTGCGCCTTAATGCTATGGAAGAAGAGACAACAAAAAGAATAATGAAAACGTAAAAGTTAGCGCCTAAATTCCATGGAAAAAGAGACTGAAAATATTGTGTTTGATAATTGTTACTTGAAATATGATGTGAGATATGAAATAAATAGATTGAGAAAATTCTACCCTATGGAATCTCAAATCACATTTCGATCCTTGTATCTATGGTGATGACCTGAATGGTGCAATTTAGAACTTCTAGCATGACCATCAACTTGGGTCTTTAGATCTCTAAGACTTATAACAAACTTGGATCTTTAAATCATTACCAATTATAACAAACTTGGGTTCTTTTAAATCTTTACCACTTATAATAAAGTGGTATCTATCCATGTATTTGGAAACTTGGTGGTATTACCAATTATAACAAACTTGGGTTCTTTTAAATCTTTACCACTTATAATAAAGTGGTATCTATCCATGTATTTGGAAACTTGGTGGTGTTGAATAGCACCATTTGGAACTTAGAAAAGAAATTTACTTTTTTTCCTTTGTATACCTCAGTCAAACCCTATTGAGCAATCCAATGATCTCAATAAATTGTGAGTCTTCACAATAAACAATTTTTGAGACATGAATATATTGGTTTTTAGAAGAGATAGATGACTATTATTAGAATCAATAATCATGTGTCATAAGAAGTATTATACTTTACTTAAAATTGGGTCAATCTCATATCTACAATCTTGAACCCATACAAATGGTTTCAACTTCTAGCACATGGTTTCAACTTCTAGCATAGACTCAAGCTCAAGGTCATCAAATATTTAACACCTAAAGGGAAAAAATACATGTATCTACACCTACAATTAGAAACATGGTGTATTGAAAATTACCATTGGAATTTCTTATGCTAGTGATAAGAATTTGATCTATTTCCTCCTGCACTAGTCAAGTTGTAGTTAAGCTCTATTGATCGAATAAGTTAAACTCTATTGATCAAATAAATAATCTTGATAAACTTTGAAGATACATCAAATGATAAACTTTGAAGATACATCAAATGGGAAACACAATTGATTACGATGTGGTTAAGATATGATAGTTTTTGGGAAATAAGCAAAAGTATAATGAATGATAAAAAGTGAGCTATTGCAATAACTAGGATTTTGGATTTTTTTGATAATAATGTTGATGCAATAGGAACAATCAATCAAAAATAGTTTCATGAGTTGAACATTAGTAATTGTAAGTAAGTAATATAAATAAGTCATTTTAGATGGAGGAGAATGAATGAAATGATAAGTGATTATCAATGTGAATTAAGGTTAATGTCATTGTATACATTTTCTAAGCACACAATTCAAAAGTTCTTATTTGAGATTCAAGACATATTTCCCAATTAGAACTAAGTCAGTTTGTTGAAAATATTAAATTATTAAAAAAATGGGTCAATATTGCAAGTATGGAATTGAATTATGTCAAGGAAAAACCTATATATTTGAACATTGAATAACAATTAATATTTAAGGATGTGGGAATTGTGTTATCAAGAGTTTTTTTTTTCCTCTAAATTTCAAATTGAATTTGGGGCTATTTTGAAGACCAAATCAGACAAAATCATTTTTTAGGAATTTGTATTTATAATGTACCCCCAAAAAATGATGTATAATAAAGGCTAAAAGTATATTATATGCAATTTTCACCCTTACATTTTGGTCCCACTTTAGTTTTCCTATGAATCTACATGAGAAAGAATACCAAATTGAAAAGAAATAGAGATAAAAAAAACTAGGAAAAAAATAGTCTAAGTAATAATTAGAGATTTTTTGCAATTGTCCCATAAACTTGAGAGTGTAATTAATAATGAAATGTCCCCTAACAATTTTTTGTCTACCTCAAGCATCGAAAATATTCACCCTTGAAAATTTCAAACTAGGTTTAGCTCCTCCTTATGTGCTTGGACCTAATTATGTATTTAATTATCTATTTACAAAGATCTTCTAAAAATAAAACAATGGGAAATGAAAGTAGGCATTCAATATTTTTCCCCAACACTTGAGGCCTCGAAAATGATGGATCTCGTCTAGGGAACCCCATGCCCTTAACCAACCCATTTTGGCTCCATTGTGGATATGTTGGTGTCAATATTTAATTATTTGAATTTCCAATTTCATTTGTCAGCTATCTACATTTGATTTTTAGAAAATTAGAAAATTGTATATAAATACAAAGTATTTTCACCATTTTAAAGCTAAGCACTTTCATTGAGAAAATTGAGCATCTTAAAAGTAATCAAGAGCGATCAAGAGTAGAATTATCAAGTTTATTATAACATTCATTTTAGTCAAACATCATGTCAATCATTCATTATGTTTTTATGTAAGTTTTTCCATATTTTATATTCATTTGGTTTGTGAGTACAAACACTTGTAGGACTTCAAATCAAGCAACAATTTATCCTTGAAGGTGATGAGTACATGGCTTCATTACAACAAGGAATGCAAATATGAGTGATGAGATGTTGCATTAGTAAATTCATTACTTTATATTCATTTAGCCTTCACCTAACTAGGTTTAGCTCTATTTTATACATCATCATAGTCATTGTAGAGGTAGAAATACCAAGATGGGGTTTGAATAAGGAAAGCACCAATATGACACAACACTTCCCCCTCTTTCATGCATGTAGATTTTCATATCTACATTTTTTTCATAGGAAAAGTGAACATAGATCCAATTAGGATAACTAAGATTATCTCATTTTCACTTACTAAACATTAAATAGAAGTGAACTAGGGCTTTGATGATTAGCATACTACCACAATGGAGAGCCAATCCGCTAGTGATTTATGTTTGTTCTATGTTGTGTCATGGTAAATTTGATGTGTGATTTAACAAGCCTATTTGACATATAACCCTAGATCAAAAACTGTAATTTATCAGACAAACGAAAATAAAAAGCTACAAAACTGACTTGGAAGTGCGAAATGACAATAGAGAGTGGCTTGCACTATAATTTTTTGTCTTAAATTATCTAGTCTAAGATGCAAGGACACCTTAGATCAAGCTCTTGCTTCTTCAAAACTACAAATTTTGAGATGTGATTAAGGTCTACTCTGTAATACCTAGGACTGGCATTAGCTAAAACCTTCATATCTGACCTGTACACACAAAAAATGGGGAAAAAGGTTGTGTTGTATAGGGTATTGTCCAAGTCAAACCTCATGTTGGTATTTTTACCTCCACTTATAGTGATTGATGATGATTAAGAGAGCATAGCCTAGGTCTGGTAGAGGATAAAATAACAATAATTGACTAAAATTACTAAATGACAAATGATAATGTTACCTTGATGTGAAAACCCTTGAAGAAGAGATTCCAAACACAATTCTATTGATGGATGCCTTGAATGCTTGATAGGCCTATAAAATTTTACCTTACATATACCATATATTGTTGAAGCTAAATGTACAAGATAACTTAATACATCTTCATGATTGTCTTCTAATTTATCTCTTATTCATTAATTGGCTCCTTAATGTTCAAAACAAGAGGAAAAAAATATTTAGAAATTCATTTTAATTGATCGTTTTGGGTAGGGGCTGACCTAGGGTCATTTTCACATCATAAAATCCCACCAATCAAAATTTAAAACATTCAAAAATTTATTTTTAATTAATCCTTTGGGTCTAGGCTGACTTAGGGTCATTTTCACATCATAAAAGCCCACTAATAAAAATTTCAAACATTCAAAAATTTACTTTTTGGTCTAGGACACCCAGTGTAAAGTGACCAACAAATTTTCACCCAAATTTAAAGGGATGGTATGGATTTAAATATATTTTATTAATCTAGCCCTAAAATTGGTAAATTATTATTATAATTAAAGTTATAGGAAAAAAGGGGGTGGTGGGCCTAGCTCGATTGGCTAAAGTATCTTGTTGTAGGAAAGAGGTCATGAGGTCTTGTCTCCCCATCGTCCATGTTGTATTGGAGGGCATGTCACGACACCGATATCGGTCACTTGAAAAAAATTTACCATGTGCATAGCAGTTTATAGGGGGATGGATACCCAATCAATTTCTGTAGTCTAAAAAAAGGTTATATGAAAAATAGGGTGTCAAAGTAGTGAAATTGTCAAAGGTGGCAAATTTCAACACTATATTTAGCCTCCGCTTTAGTGAGATTATGATCTTACGCTTATACTCACACTAAAGGAATACAAATCAACATCAAAAAAATAAAGATACAAGATGACACTAAGTTGAGGGGTGTGCAAGCCCTAAACATAGGATCTCATCTATCCCTAATGAAAAGAGAAACATACACATAAGATAAGAAAAGATTCACTCACACAAAGAACTTAGTGAACAACCAATACAGTACTTTTTAAAAGAATACACAAACCATGCACAAAGCAAACACACCATATAAAGAAGAATACATGAAGCAAACACACAAAATACATGAAGAAAGCACATGAAATACATAAAGAAAACATACTAAAGACACAATGTCGACACATAGTAACATAAGACAAATAATACAACAAAAAAACAAGAATTAGTACTAAAAAGGAATTTGAGCTGGCAAGACAAAGATATTTCAATCTTAAATTTGTCTCAAATACCAAAAATCATCCATCAAATGTGTTATTTAAAAAAATGGTGCACTCGTAAGGTTGTAAAAATTACTCATGAAACACATGGCTCCACTAGCAAGAAATTTGTGTTATGTTAGGTGGCCATGTAAAAATTCTCAAGTTCATGAATTAGTAAGTTCCATTTTTCCAAATCCATGGAATATTTTTTCAATCATATTTTAGGGAGCACATAAATGTTTAATGTCACATGGGACAACAATCAATGCTCAATGTCACATGGGACAAATTAATAACCACATCTCAAGTGAAATTATAAACAACACCACCACCAAAGGGGTATCTCAATAATACAAATCTCACAAGACATCTATGGAATGGATAGGGGTATTATGTCCCCCCTTTAAATGTTAATATACTTGGTATGTTGGTATTTTAAGGAAACAAGAGATGAAGAAGGGGTCCTTGAGAAGAAGAAATAGATCCCAAAACTAGTTATCCTTTCCCCCCAAGTGTAAAGGAAAATACAACCACACAAGACACTATCATGTTACTACCATAGAAAGAGATATGTTTGGACTTAAGATCTTATTGCCATGAATGACAATGAGAAAACATCTAAAGCTACAAATGCTACATAGTGAGGAACACCACCATAGCATAAAGATCATTATTATCTAGATTCATTAGGTGCATCAACATGTGGAAGAGCACCACAATCAACAAGTTATATTTTACTACTCAAGGATTTGCATTGATTTGTGGGATGACCACACACTCAATGATATGCCCAAAATGAGTTATTGCTATAAAATTTCTTACATGTTGGAGGAGAAAGAGTAATCAAGTGGGCTTTGAGAATAATCAACACAGTATTATTTTTCATGGGTATGGAATAAGAAGTAGGAGAATTTTTTTCTCTTTTGAAGAAAAGCTTTCTTGTATCCATAAGAAGTCATAAATATAGTAGATGATGGAGCATAATATGAATATGGGGGAAAAGGTTGAAAACCTATAGACTTATTAGAAAGGTATGGTATACACTTTACATTATCCTTATCTCCTTGTTTCATGTTTTTGTTAAATCCACTTTTCTAAATAATTTTATATCCAAGCTCACAACACTTTTCCAACTCAGATGAAGAATTCTTATTTGAATGTTTCTGAGAAGAAATGATTCTTTTGCAAACACACAAATCCTTTTTAAGACTTTTAAGTTAGTAATCACCGACACATGAGGGATGAAAGCTAAAGTGTCCCCATCACCATCATAAGATTATGTTTTTGGATTTTTTGATGTAGAACAAGATGGAGAAAATGAAACACAAGGCTCTTTAGGTTTAGATTGTGAGATTTTGTATTTTCCTACAAAGGAGGGTGTAAAATCTAATGAACCAAAATCATCATCTAAGATTTTTTTAAAGGTAAAATACAATCGTGATTATATTAAAAATGTATATGTTCTACCTTTTATGTTAAGATAAAATTATTAAGAGATTTGGGAGTGCTATGTTTAATTTCAACTTTTGAATTATAGCCTTTTTCATCCACTTTTACTGTATATCTCTTGTTATTATATTTATGCTTCATCTCACAGTGAAGAGTAGATGAGACTCCCTTCATGGCATGAATCCATGGTCTACATATGATAATATTGTATGAATGAGGGCTTGACATTATATGGATCTAGGGGTAGGAAAAACCACAGGCCCTACCTTAATGGGTAGCATGACTATCTCTAATGGTTTCATTCTAACATTGTAAAAGCCACTAATAGAAAGATCGTTAGGTTCTATGAGATTCTTCTCCACACCAATTTTATCTTGAAGATAAATTCTACAAACATTAAGACATAATCTATTATTTATGAGAGTATGCCTAACCTAAACTTTATTAATGACCACCATTATAATTAAAGCTTCATGCTTGTTTTGGATCTCAAATGAAGGTAATTCATGTTGAGGTAATGTAATACCCAACTTGGTTGCTTGAATACACTCAAACACGCTTTCTACATCATTTGGTTTGATAAAGGGTGAGCTATCAATCTTTTGCAAAGTTTCTTGGAGCATCCTGTGATATGTAGGTGATGTTTGAATCATGTCCCAAATGGAAATCTTGGATGGAGTATTATGAAGTCTCTCAAAAAGATCATATTATTTACCACTACATGGAGGAAGACTATGTGGGGGTGGGAAATATGGTTGGGGTAATGGAATGGATGCTATTTTTTTTACTGCTTATTGTTTCTAGTGTTATATGTGTGACAAATTGTGTGAAAACTTGGTTGTTGCAACACATCTTGTTGCATATGATTACTAGTGAGTTGTCGTACATAGTTCAAGATATGCCAATGAGGTTGAGAAGGTCCTATAATGTGAGGTGATTTAGGAGGTACAATAATTAGAGGAGTTTTAGGAGGTCCAATAATTAAAGGATATTCAATAGTAAATTGTGTGTTCATAATCTCAATTGAGTTAAATAATTGTTAACAATCTTCTATCGATGGTGGATCTAATGTCAATTTAGCATCTTCATTTATGCCATCCATCTTACTATCTTGTGAAATAAATGTATCAATGATTTCACCCTCTTATGCCACAATATCTTCTGAAGTAAAATTATTGGGAGAGAAACAAAAATGATTCTCATGACTCAACGATTGGATCCTCTAACACCAAGGTATCTTCACAAGTAGGTGAGATATTGAAAGAAGAACAAACATGATTGTCATGATTCTTAATGGTTGCATTCTCTTGCACCAAGATACCCTCATAATTAGGAGAGACATTTGAAGAGGGATCAAAGAAATAAACAAAATAGGAGAGAGAAACTAATTTTCACTTGCTCAACAATAAAAAAGATTTGAACTTACTAAAAAGATCTGACAATAGAACATGAATCCTGAAAACACAAGATTTTTGTAATGAAAACAATATTCTATGTCCTATGGATCAAATTAGTGATGTTCAAAAAAATCAAACACTTTATAAAACAAAATGCCAAAAAAAGAACAATGTCTAGGTAGAGGACACTAAAAAAGATGTGTATAGCAAATTTCACCCTAAACTAGTAGGTCTAGGGAAGAAGGATGCCATATACTAGATAGGTAATATTGAAAGAAATAAAATCTAGAGATCATTGGAAATTTCTAAGGGTCATGTGTTTTAGAGGTTCAAGTCTAGAAATGAACAAATTTCTAGAAATGCACCAAAATATAATTTTGCTATATGAATCACATACATGCACACAATATTGGATATTTTTATGAAAATTAAATATGTTCAAACGATCATTTTTAAAAGTTGAATATCATAATTGATTGATTTTTCAAAAAAATATGGAAAAGAAATATTTTTTTATCTTTTGAAATGAAAATACTATGTAATTTTGTTTGCTTTTCAATTTTTTTACCAAAATATGCATGCATAAATAGTAGAATAATTTTGCAATTAATTTTACCAATGAAATTCCTTAGATCTAAGCCCTAGATGAAAACCAGGTCTGAATTTTTTATTTTGCAATTTAATTCCAATTATTACCATGCAATTTCTTCACCTTTTTAATGTTTTTCATTAAAATATGCATGCATAAATAATAGACTAATTTTGTAATTAATTTTCTCAATGAAAATAACTCAAATCTAAACCCTAGACAAGGAAAATCAGATCTAAAAATTTATGCAATTTATTTTAGATTATTTTTTTAATTTTTATGATGAAAAGCTAATGAAAATGGATAGTTTTTGAAAATAAATACAAATTATCAACAATATTTTCAAATAACCTAGTTTTAAAATTCAATTTTCATATTTTTGCAATGAAAAATAAAAAAAATTGTAAGTGTAGGATATTTTGGGTTCACCAAAATGTTTCATAGGAAAACTGATCCAAGATCAAATTAGGATAACTACGATGATCTCCTTCTGACTTACAAAAC
Organism: Sequoia sempervirens; assembly: GCA_007258455.2. Taxonomy (NCBI): domain Eukaryota; kingdom Viridiplantae; phylum Streptophyta; class Pinopsida; order Cupressales; family Cupressaceae; genus Sequoia; species Sequoia sempervirens. The sequence continues at coordinate 12,864 of VDFB02255592.1, forward strand.
ATTAAACATAAGTGAACTAGAGTTTTGATGATTATCTTGCTACCACAATGGATAGCCAATACCCTAGTGATTTATGTTTGTGATGTGTTGTGTTGTAAATTAAATGTGTGATTTAACAAGCCTATTTGACATATATATCCCTAGATCTAAAAATATAATTTATATGATAGACAAAAACATAAAGTTACAAAACTGACTTGGATCTAAGAAGTGACAACAAAGAGGGGCTCACAATGTAAATTTTTTCTTAAATTTGCTACTATAGGACACAAGAAATCGCTAGACTGAGCTCCTACTTCTTCAGAATTGTAAATTCTAAGATGTTGATGAAGGTCTACACTTTTCTTCCAAAGACTCTCACTAGTTGAAACCTTCAGATCTTACTTGCACATACAAAAATGGTGGAAAGGGTTGCGTTGTATTGGGGCTTGCCTAAGTCAAACCCCATGTTGGGATTTTTACCTCCACTTACAATGATTGATGATGATCAAGAGAGCATACCATAGGTCACAAATAGGATAAAACAACAATAATTGATTAAAATTACTAAATACAAAATGATAATGTTACCTTGATGTGAAAACCCTTAAAGAAGAGATGCCACACACAATTTTATTGATGGGTGACTTGAATTCTTAATAGACCTACAAAAGGCTAGCTCACATACACCATAGATTTTTGAAGCTAGCATGTAGAGGATAACTCAATATGTCTTCATGATTGCCTTCTAATTGATCTTTCATTCATAAATCACCTCCTTAAAATTCAAAAATCAAAGGAAAACATGTTTATATATCCATTTTAATTAATCTTTTTGGTTAGTGGCTGAATTGGGGTCATTTTCAAATCATAAAAGCTCATGAATCAAAATATCAAACATTCAAAAATTCTTTTTGGTCTAGGGTTTCCTCTGCAAAGTGAGTGATACTTTTTTTCTAGATTTATAGGGGGTGAAGCCATAATAGTGGTTTACAATTTTATGGAGGAAGGAAAACTCACAAAAAATGAGCCCAAGGAAAAAAATTTGATTTTGGGGGTTCGAACGAACTTGGAGGTTCGTACGAACCAAAAAAACATTCAGTCGAACCAGGGTTCGACCAAACCAAATCAATGCATGCACGCACAAATTTTTTTGAAAAACCCCTTTTGGGAAGGGAGTTCGGCCAAACCTGGGTTCGGTCGAACCGAGGTTCGACCGAACCACTAGGGGTTCGACTGAACCCCCCTTTGCCCTCATTCGCCCCCTCAGGCACTTTGAAAACCTAATTTTTTATGCTTCGAAGCTCGAGTTGAGGATGAAAATTGAGGATTCTTCACAAACTAAACTGGAATCAAGTAATACTCGGAACGAGCTATCCAATGAATATAATTTTAATATGTTTTGGTTTTATTATGTATTTGTTTGTTTACTTTTATTAAACATAGGTTTTTCATCAAAAATGAAGGTCTCTATTCTGCACATGTGCAAAAATAACAGATTATCAAAAAAAAAAATTGAAAAATATGAGTGCACTAGATATTGAATTCCTTAATCCAACAAAAAAAGAAAAATTGATTTTTGATATATACATAAAAAGTTACGCATTATATGGTCGCGTTGTTTCTGAATTGTAAGTGGTTTGACTTTGAAACTTGATTAAAGAAAAAATATTCAATAAAAAACTATCTAACGAAGTAGAAGCACTAGATGTCAGAGTTACAAATCTAAATTTGAAAGAATTAGAATTTTATCCCTCATGGAAAAAAAGTTATTCATTATACGGTGTGCGTCACTTTTTAAAAATGTTATTTTTTGAAAAAAACCTATTTTCGTGGGAGATGGAAAAAGAAGTGCAGTTTGATTCCAAAAAAGTTTTAAAAAATATTTTTAGAATCTACAAACAAAATGTGATGAGACTCTAGTTTGCATCATCTTCAAATTCCTCACGGTTTAGCCGCTATAGGTGCCCGAATGTGAAGATTTAGTTAAAAATAATAATTTCAATGTCCAGTTTGGCCAAAAATTGTAAACCACTATTGTGGGATCACCCATGGATGATGAGAATTTCAATATATTTTATTAATTTGGACCTAAAATTATTAAATTATTATTTATAGTGTCGAAAAATGTCGTCAAGAACATTTTCACACTTTTTTGGGCCCTCTTTATAAATTAAGCTTAATGATGCCTTGACTTCATGTTGTAATGTGCTTAACACACTGACATTAGGTCTTGGGCCCCCTTGTAAACTAAATAAACTTAATCCTACCTTATTTAGAGTGTTGTAAAGTGTTGTAAAAATATTTTCACATTTTTTAGGATTTTATTAAATAATTGGGCTTCTTTGTGCTTTAATTGGCCTTATTTTGTATCCACAAACCTTAATTAATGCATATTTTCAAGGATAATCCTAACATAAATCAACATCCAATCATAATTCAAGTTTTTTTTAGGTTGTGTGGCCAATATTTAGTGATCTGGGACTCATACACCACCTTGGGCATATGAGTCCCACCTAGGGTTTTGGGTCCCAATTTGGATTTCACACCTTTCTAAGCATTTTTGAAAATTATCCCATAATTTATGGCCCAAAATTCAAATTAAATCAAATTCTTTGCAAGATTTTTTCCTCCTAGATCTAATGTCAGTTTGTAGTGTTGTAATTTTGGGAAATTTGACATAAACAAGTATATAAATACAAGGTTCTTTCACTCAGTTTCACCTAAACATTCAAGAGATCATCCTAAGCCTTCAAGTATTCATGCATTATAGTGAATTATAGTTCACAAGAGCATTCAAGTGTTTACAAGATCATTCAAGAGTCTTCAAGGGTTGATTATCAAGTGTTTCAAAGCATTATTCAAGAATCAAGCATCATGTCAAATTCTTCACATGCATCATGTTTGTTTTTGAGCTAACAATTGTGATGTAGAGTTTTATGATTCAAGCTAGCATTCAACTCAAGATCTATCATATTCAACCAAGAGTTAAGATCTACATCCATTGGATCCATTTCATACATTTTTGTAGCACTTTATTGCTAGGGTTTGGTGAGTTGAAACATTACATTTTGTTCATTTGTCATTTTCTTTTCCTATTTCATTTCTTTCCAAGGTTTGATTACCAAAACGGGATTTGACCAAGGAAAACCCCTTTCTACTAACAAAACAACATTTTCCCCTCTCTTATGTTAAAGACACATTGAAGAGAAAGTTTGGAGAAAGTTGTCACCTTGCATTGAAGGTCATTAGAAGACTTCTACAGGTTATAAATGAGGGTTTAGTATTCAGAAATCAATTGGAAAGGACAAAGAAGACATTGAGGGGCAAATTCAAACTTTAAAGTTTCAAAAAATCCTAACTAGATTAATATGCCAGTTTTGGCATATGAATCCTAGTATAGGTAATTTTCTATATTTTTACAGTTCTAGATAACCTTTTGCCAAATTTTAGATTCTACCTAGAAACCCTAATCTTGGACTAAATCACACAGGCTGGCATATGAGTCTCAATAGGTTTTAAAATTAGTGTTTTCAGCATTTCAGGCCTTCATCTAGTCTTCTTTAGATTTCTAGGTGCACACCTTCTATCTTGTAGCTTTCTATTTTGATTTACATGCATTTTTAGGTCATTTAGTGACAGATTTCATTACATTAGGTTTAAGCATTTGGACTTGCATTTCATTTTTCTTTCCAAGCCCTAGCTTGGTGGTGAACCCCTCATTGGTTTATAATTAGACCCTATGACAACCCTATTGCAAGATCTCTTTCTCCTTTGCATACTTAAGATTGAGATCTCTAGGGTTTTCCTTGAATGAGAGAGTGTGAAGATTGTTATTCTATCTCTCAAGTATAGAAGCAACAAAATTCAATATTTCATTATTATAATTAAAGTTATAGGAAAAATAAGTTGTCAATGTAGTGTGAAATTGTCAAGGGTGATAATTTTTGACACTATAAAAGAAAATTGGAGGAAGATTGAAGACTAAATTACTCATTCAGGGATATGTGCAAGATCATGATGGGCCAAAAAGTGGCGATATAATGGATATGTGTAGGGTATTTGGCTAATGACATTTTTTTTACCCAAAATTGATGAAACAAAAAGGGTTTTTAAAGAAGATTCTGAACTTTTCACCAATATAAATTATGCTTTGTACTTTGAATTTAATAAATTATTATTATTCATTTTCTATTTGAATTACGACTAAAGTCTTGATTGATAGGTTGACTGAAAAAAAATCTATAGCTTTCAAATGGTATCACATTTTTTGAATCCGAAACATGTGTCACATTCTATGCTTCACATACTATAGGATTAAAAAATACATTAAATTTCATGAAGTTTTGACCAAGTTAAGGTGGTCAGACATATGAGTTTTTATATTTTTTAAAAGTTGTAATAAAAAATTCATAATTAATTATTTACTTAGAAAAAAATTGTAAAAAACTATGTATCACATCGAGACATGATTCCTCTACTTATATCTAAAATCTTATTAAAAAATATTATCATTTTATTGTGGTTAGGGTGGTCAGACAGACACCTACTTCTTATTTTTCCCTAAATTTAAGTACTACTACATTGAAATTTAAAATTTTCACCAAATAGATTTTTTTTAAATAAACCTAGTTGTTTAGAAAGTACATTCAATTTTCTGCAGATTCTATTCTTACATATTTTTGAAATAATATAGATGACTTACTCAAATTTTTACATCAAGTTGTCTAACTCTGATTTTTTTGAATTTTTTTCCACTTAAGGGATTGTTTTTTCCATGATGATCCTGCACATACTCTCATGCATTCAAGCCCTACAAGTTCTTAGACCACACAAATTATATTTTCTCAGTAACAAATGAAGTTCTAATAGTGACTCTGAGAATAAGACCTACAAATCAAAGACTTCAAGCTTGTGATTTCAAATCCTAAAAAGTAGGCATCGAGTGCACCACACCATTGACTAGCCAATCTAAAAATAAAACACCACCAAGTACTCATATCATCAACACAACCAAATCAATCAGCATCAATGTATGCACTCATATCAAATTCATTTTCTTTTAGATACCATAATCCATAGTCCAAAGTGCTCTTCAAGTATTTGAAGATTCTCTTGACTACCTTCACATAAGTTTCTTTGGGATTAGATTGAAATATTTCATCCAAATATACCACATGCATAATATTAGGTCTTGAATCAGTTAAGTACAAAAGAATTCTTATCATAAAATCTATATAGGGTTTGATGAGCTAGGGAAGACTCATAATCTTTGCTCAAATGACAACTAGTAACCATAGGAGTACTCAATGGTTTGTGATCTTCCATTCTAGATTTCTTCAACATCTCCTTGACATACTTTTCTTGAGAGTATAGTCGAGAAATTTGAAGAGAAAGAAATAAGGAAAACTCACCTATCATTGAAATTTCAAATTCCTTTTGTATTTCTTAAGAAAAATTCTTGCACATTTCATTATTTTCACCAAATATTTGTTGCAAGAATGAATTTTTTTGTCATTCATGTCAACAAGATGGTGTTGTCATTGATGATAGTAGTGTTGTGGTTGAGAAGAGATTATTAGTTCAGATGTCGAGAATATTAAGAAAATTGATAAAATAAGGTAACAGGGTGTTGCAAAGGTGTTCTAGTGTTTTGGTTTTGCTTCACATTTCTTTTAAGGTGAATATTTTCTTTAGTGGTTTTGATATGTTGGTTAGAGTTATTCACAATTTCTATATCCAAAATTTTGGCTTTTGGATCACTAGTCAAAGGAAGTTGTGTTCACCAATGTGTGAACTAGCTTCATAGTGGTGTTTGGGAGAAATGTATTTGCTCCATATTTATCTGCAGTTGTTTCTTAGGTTTTGTGATTCAAGGGGAGAGTTTATGTTGTTGTTCTCTTGCTTGTGTACAGAGGATTCATGGTTAGGTGTATTAAAAGAAGGCCTTTTGAGTTACATAGTGTTGTACACTTGTCTAGCAATATTGTTTGGGTAAACAACATGTTTATAATCTTCTGAATAGATTTATTGAGAAGGGTTTTGTTGGTTTCCAAGATGTTCTTGGATTATGTTTAGGTGAAGATTGTTGTTTAGAAGTTTCATATTGATTTAAGGAAGCATGTAATTCAAAGTTTAATGTGTTTTCATAGGTAATAGTTGACCTGCTGTTTACACTACATTCAAAGATGTTCAAGTATTATTGAAAGTGTAGCGTGGCGTGTGAGATTTAATTTGGGTCCTAGTTAATTATTGTTTTGGTCCACTTTTGTTCCTATCTGTTATGAAATAACTTACACAATAGAAGAATATGATATGAAATATGCGACAAATACTTGATAATAACTAAGAATAACAAGCCACTTCGAGGGGGAAAACCTCCAAATATCTCTAATGAGAACACACTTCAGAATATGATGGTGAAATAAGACTCACAACCTCCTATATATACCTATTTATGCCTAGGATATCACCGAGGATATCACCTAGGCCGACTTAGACACCCCTATATAAGACCTAGGCTGACCCAACCAACTAAATAATAATATAATAATGATAGCATGACTTAATTAGGAGTTAAGATAGCCACAAGCCGACTATTCATAACCCGATGTACACCAATATTAAGGGCATAGCATGCCCCCATTCTTCAAAGAAGAATTGTCCTCAATGCTAATCAAGTTTGGATTCTTTTGAATGAACTCCTCATCCTCCCATGTGGTATCTTCAACTGGTAAATTCTTCTATTGGATGAGATACTTAGTGAGAGTTATATTCCTCAGCTCCTTTGTGGATGTTTGACGAATGCATTCTGGTTCCAAAATGATTCTTCCTTCTTCATTGAGCTCTGGTAGTGGGTATATGCAGAATCATCATGGAAAAAACAAGCCCTTAAGTGGCAAAAAACTCAAAAAAATAGAGTTAGGCAACTTGATGTAAAAATTTGAACAAGTTATCTATATTATTTCAAAAACATGTAAGAATAGAATCTATAGGAAATTGAATGTAGTTTCTAAACTACTAGGTTTATTTAAAGAAAAACTGCAGTAAATTTTGCAAATTTTCATAATCAATTGCATCCATGGGTGTTTAAATTGAGCCCTCATCATTAGCATATTGTCCCTTCCTCATATTGCCTCGCTCATTTTCTATTGTGTGATCCATTTGAATCCATTGTGTCATGCATATATTTAATTCTGGTTCATGTCGGCATAGGTACCCAATTTTCTTCCCAACCTATGTATGTTCCACTATTCTTTGTTGCGGGTTGTTGGCGAGACTTTCCTCTTATTTTGGCGACGGTGGGAACTCTTATCGACGTATCTTCTGGCAATCAGGCTAGCCTCTTGCCGAGTTTCTGATGTCTCGGCAACAGGTGCATTTTGTATTCTATCGGCATATGTTTTGTATTGTGGCAGGAGGTTTTGGAAAAGGGGTCAAGTCTTGCCAACATGATTTAAAGTGGCACTCAGTAGGAGTTCTCTCTTCTCTCGGTGACCTAACATGCTCGGTTGTTTCGGCATAACTTGTCACTCTACATAGTGTCTCACTGAGGATTTCATGTTATGGCGATAGGTGGACTCTGTCGGTGAGAGAACCATTTTGTCTTGGCGAATGTGAATCACCTCGGATGATTTTCAGTGAAGCAAGGAGTTCTCTACATAACATCTTGCCGAGGGGTAAAGGCTATAGCGATATACATGATAGGTGCTCTTCGGCAAGAGAAGCAAAAGGTTACGACGACATAACAAAAGGGTAAAAGATATGCTTTCGGTATGACAAATGGCTTTCGACGTAGTGTCTCAGCGATTGTGGTTGGCTATACCAAAATGTAAGAAGGGCATGGGGCTACTCCTAGGCTTCGATATAACAATTGGAGTATCACAACAACTTGAAAGAAATGATGCCTTTGGTGAAGCTTGGTGAAATCTCTAGGATGTCACCCCGAGGTCAAGATGTCACAGCGATATATGAAGAGAAGGAGGAACGCTCGGGGAAAGGACTATGTGGTCGATATGATATCTCACCGACCTGAGTATGTCAGCGGCGCATCGCATGAACAGGCGCTGGCGAAAGCTTATCGATAATCTCTTCAGATGGTGAGGGTAATGTCTCAGCGACTATTTTGATGATGAATAATGGTGCACTCGGTATCCTATGTGGACTTCGTTGGGATGTTACAACAACCCATTGGCCTCTTGCCGACGGTGGTAGCCTGCTTCAACGGCTAAAGGAGATTTAAAAGGTGGCCATCTGATCATGGACGATCGATGGCCCAGATTCAATTTCACATGTTTCAGGGTTTATGTTATGTTCTCGCAGAAAGGCCTGGAGCATTCATGGCTATGGATGGAAGGTTGTTAGACCCGCCAAGCTAGCATTCATGGTGACGGATCTGGGACAAGGATGGCATGGCCCGAGTATGGGCGACTGGATTCAGCGGCGGTTTTGACATTGATTGCTTGGATTCATTCATGTGGGAATGTCTTTTCTGTAGCAACCTGACCAGAGGCATTTATGTGACCAGAGAAGTTGTTGAAGGTCACAACGAAAGTTTTGATTGGTCACAATGTAGTTGGGGTCTGATGTGGCGTGTTGATGTGGCTCTAGGCTGGATGGCGATCCCAGGACTATTTAAAAGAAAATTTTGAATCATTTGTAGAGGTCTTCAACCAGATATTGAAATTAGAATGAAAAAAAGAGCATCGGTCATAGAATCAGATTTTTATCAAAATTCAAGTTCTAGGGTTTTCAGCTTGTAAAATGTAAGGTCTTGGACACACCAGAATATGAATGTATTTGTTTAGATCTTTCAGTCTCTCCTTTGTATTGTGTAGGTAGATTGTTAATGAAATTGATCAAGGATCATTTTATGAACTTGTGTAATACTTTGTTACATTGTCTGTCTTGATAGTAGCTCATGTTCAAGGAGCATGTTAAATTGCTTTTATTATTTCAGAGGTCTCTCTGCATGGTCAAAGGAATTGATAAGCAGTCTCAAGAGTCTGATCACTAGTTGTTGGATTAATAAGGTTAATCTTGCAAAGGATTTATTTGTCCAAGTAATCATTCCTTCTATTTGCAGATTGTCTTGACTCCTAGCCCAAGAATAATGGCACTAATCTGATATATGCTATTTGTCTTTAGGATTTCAGTTATCTTGCTTGAGAACAATCATCCAAATTAATGTTTCTAAGTCCCATGAATGATATATTTGTGTTGAGTTTCATTCTCTATTAATTTGTCTCTCTTATCCAACAATTTTCCTTCTCTTGGATGAGTGTGTACATTTTAACCATGCCTGAGAATGCATCTGCTTAGTTTTATTTGAAGTCTTGTAAGAGTATGCACTGGTTGCTTACAAGAAATCTCAAAGTGTGCTTAAGGAACACCCTCCTGGGTCTTGCAGAGCCCGAAGTGAAGGAGAATGCAACAACTAGGTTTTGCATCTCGTTAGTTGGCCACCTATCTAGCAAGCATTCAAGCATTGAGTGTGGCAAGCTCATAGGTGTTTGCTCGTATTCTACCGGTTAGTCAGAAACAACCAACACAATAAAAAAACTCTTAACTTTTCAATATTAAATTATTTTGTTAATAAGTTTAATTTAATGTTAGCTTTTGAGCATGCTTATTTGAAGTTGAGAAAGAGACTTAGAATGAATATAGTTGAACTCTAGATCTTCAAAATATCACCAAAATATCTAAGACTATCACATATTAGGCTCACAATTTCCATGTTGTAATACACGATATCTTTTTAAAAGTACAACTTCAATTTATAGTTTGTAAAAAAAATATTAAGAAACAAGTAGACTTGTGTAAGTTGAGATACACAATATGTAGTTCAACCTACAACTATAATTTCAAACCCAAAATACTCTGCTAATTGGGAATCATCTTGTTCCAGGAACCAAAATCATTTCCAAACCCCAAGAAACATTGAGAAACAAAAAATATTCATAATTGGAAATGATTCACATTGTTAGTCACATGTCAATTGATTATCATTTTTTACTATATCCCCCACCTACAAATCCTCTTCGTGGACTCCACCCTTTAACTCTCAATAGCAAAAAACAAATTTCACAATGCACACTATTTTAAATCTTGCACTCCATGTGTCCAATTTTATATTAAAAATATAAACAATTGATAAATTAAAAAAAAATGGAATTGGTTTGCATATTTACTCACATGTCACCTTGCAACTCTCAATTGCAAACTCAACAACAAAAATCAATACTTCATCATAGAATACACTAGAAAAATGTGATAGTAGAAGTCTCGTTGTAGTTTGTTGACAATATGATGTGAAACATGAGATACATTTTTTTTATATCCAATGGCATGTTGTTCACTCATCTTCATCACATAATAGATTCCACTCATCATCCTCATCAGTTCAACCCCTATCTTGGCGAGGGCCTGTTATAATCACGTGTATGATGCATGTATCATACAAGTATGAATTTTGTATGTTTTGACCTCTTAGGCATGTTATTTTCCATAGATAATAGTCACTTCTATCAGCAATGTCATTTTGTATGGTGAAACTTGTTGATATTTTATTCATCTTCACATTATTTTTTCCTAGGGAGTTATTTAGGAGGGTTTATTAAACTAAATATTTGGTGATTGTATTTTTGGGATTCTTACACTCCATAAACAAATAGGGAACATGAAAATATTTATTGTTTATCACTTTTCAATTCTAGAAAATAAATACATAAAATTATTTAGGTTTTGTTTTCCCATTGCAAGACCCACGTCGCATTATAAGTTTAGGGATTCTCTACTAGTCCCCCATCAAAAGAGCCTCCTTTTTGTGGTGTTGAAAAGGCATCCATTTCTCTACCTTGGCACATTGTAAAGGTATGTGGAAAAGACCAAGTATGTTTAAGATGTCTAGAAGGATGAAGCACCACGTTGGACATCAAGTAGGGCTTGAAGGAAATCATTTACACCTTTTCCACATTGTAGACCCAATGTGTTGGTTTTCATGATTGTTGGGTATGATCTATATCATTTGAACTCTTTACACAAGAAAGGTATTTTTACCTAGTTGTGGGTATTAATTCTTCTTTTAAATGTTTGAACATATAGAAATATAGCCTCATAAACTCATATCTCCAACACAAGTAATATGGTAGATATTTCTAAATGATAAGTGATATTTACTTTTCTATGGACAGAAGGTTCCTAATTTCTCTTTCAATGGAGATATAAATGGACAAATGATATTTTATCATGCTGCAAGTGAACAAGGGATCTCATCTCACTTTACTTGTCTAGAGATCATTATAGTAGTCCCACAAGTAAGGAATGTTTCAAGACATTGAGCTCATTTGTAAAGAAGAAGAGAGCATTAGAAAGAGAAAAAATTACAATTCATTGAGGGCAGTTAGGGAGGGTCATAATGATTAAAAAGATAAAAGGACAATTACAGTCCTACATAGTCATCAAAGATAGTTAACTAATAAAATATCATTCCATGAGATGACAATATTCATAAGGCGAACAATAGAAATGAAAAGAATGAAAAACAAGAAGAGGATAGTCCTTAAACCTATAAAGTATATATATGATCATGTGAAATAAATAAAATAATGGGTTGTGTGAATAGTTTACTTCAGATGTTTGAACTATGTAGCCACATTGCACTAAAAGATTTATAGTTAAGTGGTCAAAAGTGTCCCTAATAGATTTAGAAAGGTAATGTATATGATAGTGTCAATGTTGTTAAAATAAAAAGGAATTGAAAAGGCTTGTTTTGCATACTACAAAATGGCAGTAAACAAATAAAATACATCATTTAACCTAAGAAGTTGCAAATGAATGTCTTTCATAAATAGTAAGATCACATGTACATAATTTAGTAACAATTTCAAAGGGACAATGGTATTCTTTTTGTTCCATGAATCACTTCCTAAGGGTGATTATGAGATGGTTAAAATGGCAATCAAGCCATGAAGTATATATGAATATTTGTAGAGTCTAGTCAAAAGATAATCTTCGCACATAACTTTAGAATGAGAAAACACAACAATAATATCAATTTAATCAAGCTATTAAAAGCTAAGCGTGTGGGATTTTATCAGGAAAGGAGGGGTTTTCATCAAAGCTTAAAGGATAATTAAGGCCAAAGGGAGGATATTTTTGTCCTGAACAAGTATAAGGATGATACGTTGAGGAATATAATCAGTGAGAAAGAGGCTCTAGTTACAAAGTTGATGGCATGTGGAAACCTTGCAAGAAAGATATGAAACATCGTCACATGGACAGTAAGTATGTCATAATACTAACTCATCGACAGTTTTCAGACCTACGGTGACATTGAGTTAATGAAGACAAGACACTGTATGAAGAGGTGAAGAGAGGATTAAAACAAAGCTTAAAACAAGTTAACATGGATTGTAGGCCTCTGAAAAGAAGGGAAAGAGTTCTATTCCATGTTCATCACTCAAAGCCACATCTCAAACTATAAATGATAGTTAATGTTGATGTATGACAATCAGCAAAGGAGCCATAAAATACAATAATGATAGTCTTAGAGATGATAATCCTCATGAAAAATAAGAATGTATAGAATTTCTAGATGATCAAAATCATTGATTTATCATTTCATTTTTTTAGTACAATTAGCATCTTCAAATCTCCATAAAGATACAAGGGTTACATTATTAGCAATGATTTTAAGAATCTTAGAAAATCTTGAAGGAAGAAGTCAAGTATGATCAGTTCACTCAAATTGCATGTTTTGATTGAAGATATGTGTCCATCAACATACAGAAAAATCAAAGAGCATGGCCAAGATAATGACAGAAAAAAATTAAGGTTAAGTAAGATAGAGGATCAATGACAATGTACATAGACTTGAATAATGGATTAGTAAATGCATATGATAGAGCCCATAGCTTGAAATAATAAATAAGGGCATAGAAGACAAAGAGAAAAGATAGCAAGCATCATTGTCAAACTTTTGTTTAAAACCCCTTGTTTCTCAATTAACACCTAAATGGTGAGTGGTATGGTAAACACAGTTGGAAGACATTGTTAAATGAATAATTATAGTGAACACACCTGATATGAAGGTATGATAACCTGGATGAATAAAAAACGTGATAGGAAAAGGTGTTTTAAGTGAATAGGATAATGTTTTGAGGTCCACGTGAGAGGAAAAAGTTTTAGGGTTTTAAGGGGGCAAGTGTGTATGAAAGGACAACTGATAAGGAAAAAAATGGAAATCCTTTATAAAGATTGTTGTCAGGGTAATACATGATATAGAAGATGTGACAATCCACACCAACATGAGCAGTCATATGTGATGTAATCCATAGTATTTTGGTAACATAGTTAAGGCCAGATGAACAAAAGTACAAGTGCCAAAGAAGGGATTCTTCAAGAAAAATACTATAATAAAAGTGCAGTCATGATATTAAAATTTTGAGGATAGTCTAGAGATGAATGATAGGATCTTCTAAAAGTAGAGCTTTATGTTCCATGCATCAGTCCTTGAGCTATTGAAATACCAACATGCTAAGTGTGCAGATGAACATATGGTGAAAATTTTACTATCACAAGAATTTAATGAACTAAAGTATGTGACAGGGCTCGCCTGAAAGATATCCTATAGCCACTAAGAGTTTTTACCATTTCAAAACCTCTCCCACATTTTATTTTAGCAATTTTAAGGGAAGTTATAACTAGTTGGAGAATTAAAGATCAAGTATGAGAAGTTCATGAGTAGTTCAAGATCATTTAGACCCAAATGGATGAGTTCAACAAAAGATCTGAGAAGATAGAGGAGATAGTTGAATCAATTTGACTATCATTTCCAAACATCTAGGAGCTTTCCCAGCGAGATAAGGTCAAAAAATTAGAGGTTCTTAAAAATGTTTCATACATAACCATGCTAAATCGTAGGTTTTATTTCATGTATTTCTCTGTCCTTTTCCTAGGAAATAGCAGTAGTGTAGGTTAGAATAGTTGAAGTATAAAGGGAACCAACCATCTCCCAATATTGACTTCAACCCTATCTAACTGACAACCTTGAAGTGTTTCAATTCTTTACAACTAGAAATAGACTCATTCTAGAGCTCTCTCAAGGGTGCAATAAGGTTTGACAACAATACCTATTATACTAGTGTCTCTTCCATCTCCCAAATGTTTGCAACATAGTATACGAGTTGCCCCTTTCCTTTAAAAATGGAATTTTCTTACCATACCAAATATTCAATGTGCAAATGAAAACACAATGGCTTTTACAATATGTTATCATCTTTCATTATTTCAAATTCTTGATGTATAGGGACACATAGTCATAGTTGCACATATCATGAAATAAAATGTATGTCCATGTACTCCTCTCATCTCATCTGATGTCATCAAACCATCCTATGGGGATGGGCATAATGCCTTATCATGACTTAGCATGCCTTCCCTTTGTAGCCAACATAGCTATTGTTGTCTTAGGCATTCCATTTTGTGGGTATAATATCCACTATCATACCACACATATAGTTTTGTATATTTATGTTTGATTGAGAAAAGGGATCTAGGTCCTAAGTCACACTTCTCCCAATTGTCGGTTAGTGGATTAAAATGATCTCAAAATCCACTTGACTACAAACCCCAATGAAACAGTCAAATGGTGGATCAAGGTTTTAATCCACTGTTGGTGGATGATGTTGGATGATAGGATTGATTATTAATTGACTAAATTTTAAGATGCAATATTGTTTCTAGGTTAATTATGAAAATGTAGTAGGGTCGTTACAGGATCATGATAGGCCAAACAGGGCCTCTCAGTGGTAATGAAAATATTAAAAAATAGACTTAAGAAACTACATATAATAATTTTAATAGGTAATTTACATAATTTGAAAAATATGTAGGAATATAATTTGTAGAAAATTGAATGTAGTTTGTAGGCTACTAGGCCATTTTTCAGAAAAAAGTAATTTGATTTTGTAAAATTTAAAATTTCAATGCATTAGTACTTTAAATTTTGAAAAAAAAAAAAACTGTTGATGATTGTCTGGCCACCCTAAGTATAAGAAAAAAAAATTGAATCTTTCAATATAAGTAAAGGACACATGCCCGAATGTGACATATTTTTTGTAATTTTTTTGTAAGTAAATAATTAGTTATGAATTTTCTAGTAGGAATTTATAAAATACAAACTACTTGTTCACACCCTAATTTGGGGTAGTTGACTTTTCAGGTTGGACACAGTCCCCAAGAAATATCCCAAAGCAATCTATCAACAGATATCTGATAGAAACAGATATCTATTTCCTTAATTGAAGAAATGAATATTCATTTCTTTTACTTTGAAATATTAATATATATATATATATCACTATAAATTAAAATTTAACATGTTATAATATTAATATTAATATAAATATTTATATATATTTAAAATATTAATATATATAATATAATATGATAAATTAATATATACTAGGAAATATTTATATTAAATATAATGCATTTAATATAAATATTATATGTTATATTACATAAATATAATATCATATATAATTTAATATCATATTTATAAAAAATATATTTGATGGATTTTTGCAAGAGTTTTAAATATCATATTTATTATAATAAAATTATAAGGAGATGAGAGCAATATATACATATCTCTCTCACCTTCCCTCCACCTACATTTCCCTCAATCTATCTCTCTACCTCTTTACCTACCTCTCCCTCCCTCCTTCCCTCCCACCTTCCCCCCTCTCTCTACCTCTCTCTCAAACCCTTCCCCTCTACTTCTCT
>VDFB02255593.1:0-20478 GCA_007258455.2 Sequoia sempervirens
ATTTTCCTAATATTAAGTTATTTTTCCAATTTGTAAGTCACATTAAATATTTATCCCAATGTTACAACAAAATACAAAGTGATCCCTAGAATGTCTAACCCATGACATGAATACATCCCTAGATTCCCTATATGCACTATAATTGAATACTAATTTTATATTATAGTATTATGCAAGGTGTAGTACACACCCTTTCCCAATAGACACATGATCAAGTAGAGAATATTTTACTACCTACACTACCTAAGAAGACTAAGGAACTTATGTTGCAAAATGAAGTATTCATGCCAAGGATGCTACTACATGGATTCTAAAGAAGAATTATATAATGAAACAAATGATAAATATTTTACACAACCACCTCCAAGGATACAACAAAAGTGGATAAAGAAAAAACAATTAAAATTCCACCTATTAATAGTGTGTTTGCAAAATGTATAAATTCTTACCAAGAAGAAACATATCATTGAAAAGGAAAGCGAAGAACTCAAAGGAGAGGAATGTGATGACTTTTTTGAGAAGAGGATGACCTCTTAGAAGATGATATTACTAGATATGTTCCATGATACATTGAGCAACTCTGTGTGTGTGTGTATACGTATGCTCTCTTTATGTAATTATTTTATATTTTCTCATATTTCTTTAAAAAAAATTATGCTTTTCTACATACTCTACTTTTTATACACCACCTTTAGTTGTTCACTTGTTTGTTGTTTGTTACTATGATATGTTTTTATGATCCATTATTTTTTTATTCTACAATTATGATTCCTCTTATATGCCACAATCATTATGTTGCTATGTTCACTCATCTTATTCTTATCATGCACACCAAATTTTGACTATCCAATTATCATTTTAATGATATTATCGTGACTTTATATTCATTCTTATGCTACCATGTATTTTTTATTCATATCATATTCATTCCTTTATATTAATTCTTATGCTACTATGTATTTTTTTTTTATATCATAGATTTTATTATATCACACATTTGAAACCCTTCTCATGACTTTATCCTATAGATTCCATTGATAATTAATGATCTTCATCTAGCCTTTAGGTTTATCTTTATGTTTTCATTATTTTCCTATGTTAAGGGTAATCATCCTTACATGTGCCTTTACACTCATATCCTACTTATTTGTTCTTAAATGCTTGTATTTTCATTTAATTACATTTTTGTATATTTAGATGATCCTTATCTAGCTTTTAGAACATCCTTACTTTGTGATTCTCCTATACTAGGACACCACTATACCTTATTCCCATCTCTAAAACATTGTAAAGAAGTTAAGGTAGAGGAACAACTTCCTACACTAATATTGAGAGGAGGGTAATACAAAATTTACATATCTTTACAAAAATTACAAAAACTTAAACATAAATATCATGCATACTATGAGATGGAGTTAGAAATAAAATAGCATAGACAAAGTGACAGCCAACACTTCTAAACTATTAACCTCATCCAAACAAGAGAAAACAATCATATGAAAGGAGAAAAATGAAAACAATGAAATAAAACACTTCCCATTGAACTTGAATCACTTCTCTTGCTCTCCTTCTTCTTGTTATGCAACTTTTCCCTCAGATTTGTTGAAATACTTGTGTAAAACCTGCAAATGGTAGCAAGAAAGTTGGAGACAATTAGTTGATAAGCTGAAAATGGAGAAGGAAGGTTGCTTTTATAAACAACCCTTTGAATGGACGGCTGAGATTAATCCTCTAGAAGGATTCCAAGATCAATGGTCCAGAATTGATGCACCAAGAATATGCTATTCTTGGAGGAATCATGATAGGAAGACATGCAGGGATATGCAGACTATGACATGAAATAATGACAGGGTATCTTTGACCAAGTGGAGGTGCATAAATAATTTATTTTAAATTATTTATTCAATATGGAGGAAAATGAAAAGTGGCAAATAAATAATTTATCCAAATTATTTATTTAGATAAAATGACAAAAGGAGCATTTAATTAAATTTATCAATTTAATTAAATGGAGAGATGAAATTAGACCTTAAATAATTAATTTAGACAATTATTTAGGGGAGGCATGGGATAGTTAAATAATTTTAATAATTATTTAACTATAGAAGAATTAAAGGACCATGAATAGATAAATAATTAATGGTAATTATTTAACTATAGATGAACGGTGACAAAATAATTATATAAATAATAATTTATTTAACTATTGAAGAAGAGGGAGAAATTAGTGACGCAATTAGTTTATTTTAATTGATTAAGATAGAATAAAGATTAGAAAGTGAATTAATTAAATAATTATTAAAAATTATTTAATTAATAGAGGAATATGATAAAACATAATTGAATAGCTAAAATTATTCAATTATCGAAGGACGAGGATGAAGAAAAATACGCTTGCAGGCTTAGTACATTTTTCATTGTCTACATTTTGCCCCTCTTTGACATAATGCAATTCATTGCATTGTGTCAAAGAAATGTAATTCTGAAATATGCCCCAGTGAAAGAAGAATGACGAGGAGGGTTGTGTATGGCCCCTCGAGAGGATAGGTGAGTTCAAAGAACACGAGTGTGCTCTCGAAATGGATGATAAGACTAGAGGATGAAGGATAGAAGAAATGTTAGCTTGGAAGGGGATGGATATTAGCGTGGAAGAGAAGGGAGGATGAAGATGGAAAGCTAGATGAAAAATGATAAGGGAACCAACTTTCATGCTTACATTTTTATATTTTTCAGATTATTGTAATGGCCAACAAACACCATGATATGACATAGACCAAGGTGTGCAAGGTTGTACCATCACATGAGACAAGCAGCCATAGACAAGGATGATCATGACTCATACTAAAAGAGCGATTGCCCCAGTCTTTTTGTCATAATCAACCACAAATAGTAAAGACAGGCAAGACAAATCATGAAACGTCATTGCTCCTCTAAATCCTGTTGCTAGGACATCCTCGAGGAACTAGCATCATGATTTCCAAAAGACAAAACAAGCATTATAAAATAAAATTCCAAGTGCTTGCCAAGTGTCTGAATGTCAAAATGTCAAGTTTGTCAAGTGTGGCAGAATGTTGGATGTCTTGGTGTCAAAATGCCAGGGTTGACGATATGAAGATGTCATATTAATGTCGAGTTCAGGAAGGACACATCCTGAATGATGTCGAGATGCCAGATTTCAAAAAGGACACATTTTGAATGACGTTAATGCCAAAGTGATACCAAATTCAGGAAGGACACATCCCAAATGAGGTCGATGTCAAGATGTCAAATTGATGTCAAGTTCAGGAAGGACACATCCTGAACAATGTCGATGGCAAGATGTCGAATTCAGGAAGGACACATCATGAATAACATTGATGCCAAAATACCAAGTTGATATCAAGATTCAAGAAGGACACATCTTGAATGAAGTTGATGCCACTATGCTAGATTCAAGAAGGAAACATCTTGAATAATGTCAATTTCAAGAGGAACATATCTCAAATGTTGTGAGAATCCTCAAAATTCCAGATGACTGTGACAACGCCTAAGAAGGACACATCTGAAGAGTAAGCAAGACTTTACTAGTTTGACTAATTTTGATTGAGTTTGACCGATTTTGATATGCCAAGATGATTGTCGTGCTTGATTGACAGGTTGCAGAATTTCTCTTGTGTAGATTTTTCATTCGAATTTTAACAAAGACCATGATAAATTTAAAGACTATTTCATGTGTGTGAGAAAATTGTGTAATGAACCCTAATGGACTGACCTAGTGTGGCCTCAAGGGCTCATCGACAGATGGCCTTTCCTACGTCATACACTCAGAGACCTCGTAGTTCAACACGACCAATGACTTTGTCTTATTGACCAAAGATTGAGTCATGACTTATTTTGACAAACCTACTAGGACTGACCTAATGTCTCGGGGACTCAAACATGAGTCTTGCCTACGTAGCAAATGCACAAAGACAATGTAGTTTGGACAATGACGAAGACTAATCAAGACTTGAATTGACATGACCGTTTTGATTGACATGACTCTGTTTTTTGGAATTTTTGTGTTTTCTTCAGGACGTTTTTCAATTTTTAGGTCTTTTTTAGGACATTTTTTTTATTTTTAGGTCTTTTTTCAGGACACTTTTTGCTTTTTAGGTCTTTTTGAATGATTTAAGAGGATAACGACAAATGCATGTGACTGATGCCTACACATGAGAATCCAAGGACAAACATGATTGTGCCCCTATTCAAGCTGAATACCAATTGACAGGTGATGACAACATTGTTTGACGTGGGAAGGACGCATCCCGAAACAACGTGAGGATGACGATCATGTGACGAAAGTATCAAGGTTTGCAGTCGGGCCAGGAACAAATTCAAGTAATGTTTTGGATAATGTGCTTGTATGGATGAAACTCATTGCATTTGGAATGACTTGGTTAGGACTAGAAGGGATGATGAAGTATCCTTAGACCGTTTGACAAGGGAAAGTCAAGATAGGTGACCTACATGAAAGGGTGAGAGGTGGCCTTGGTAAAGGATGGGAGACATGAGACTAAGGGAATTGTTATATGATTTTCTAGGACTATGTCGTATAGGGATAATGATGGAAATGACAGAATAGCTTGTGACAAAAGGATTGACATGTCAAGAGTTTTCCCCAAAGCATGATTTATGTGTGCCAATTTTATGTCAAGACCAAGGTAGGTGGGAAAATGGACGGAAATGATATGGATGAAATGGTCGGATGTCAATGTTAAGAGGAAAGCATGGGAAATGAGACGACTTGCCCCCAAATGTAAAAGTCCACATAGATGATTTATTTTACACATGATGTCTGTTTGCCAGGTTTTCATCATGGTACTTATCCAGGGCGCCTGTTTGCCAAGTTTTCACCATTGGATGAAATTTTTCTCTTTACTATTTTCTTGACTTTTTTTTTTTTTTGGTGTCACCAAGATGCCTGTTTGTCAGGTTTTCATCAGGGTGACAATTTTTTTGTATTTTTTATATTTTAGGATGACCTTGATGCCTTAACTAACCACTGATTGTTTTGAAGCTGCTGATAATGTCGATGTAGAAATTGGTGCCATGATATGCCAATAATGGCCTTTCTGAAGTATTTTCCTTGTCAGGATCATAGCGCTTTCATACAACTGATTGATGTCATCGTGATCCTTTTCAATACTAGAGTTGGCCTTATCAAAATACGCACATCGTGATAGAGTACCATGAGAGTCCTTGAGATAAAGAGTTTATGTCAAGATGTGACGGATTTGTGACGTGGGATTTTTAGACTTTAGGTGAGATGTAGGAGTATGACGAATGATGGTAGATGTGGAAGGATTGTTTGGACGTTTGGATGAATCACTTTTTATTTTCCAAACTTGGTATGATGGATGACAGATTTTGGAGGGATGGCATTTGGAACCAACACCTTTAGATGCCTTGCTTGATGACCATTTTGAAGGAGGTGGACAAGTGTTATCTATGGGAGTCCTCTTGTCTTGTGGCTCCACATTTTGATTAACTTTTTCTTTTGACATATTTTCTTTGCTTGATCCACTTTTCTTTGGGATCCATTTTAATTTCATTTGTCCACTTGTCTTTTTGTCTGATTTGATGGCCTTTGACATTTGATTTTTGACTTTGTAAGACTTTTGTTTTTGTTGGTTCCAAAGGGAAGGTTTAAGATGTTGAGAATGATGGTTTATGGTGTGGGTGGATGAGGTGTGGGCAACAATCTTATGACAAGGATTTTTCATGGACTCTATTTTGATGTTTGTATCTAACAAGGTTGCCCCCAGTATCGAGGAGGTTCCACTAACATCGTTTGATTTACTAACTGAAGAATAGCCAAGGCCTTGATGTCTGTAACTTTCCTGAAGTTGTATTGGTTATTGAATTCCTTGCTCGTGTATGCCTAGTCCTTTGCCTTGATAATGTATGCTATGATAGATTCTGTTTGTGATGGGGTATTTATTGTTTTGAAAGAAAGATGCTAACCCATCATGATGTATGTGGACACTGTCACTTGGAATATTTTCGTCTACAAGAAAGCCTGCTCTGACAAAGATAGATGGCCCTAGTTGATAAAGTGTCTTAGATTCATTGTCATGTTGGTCATATTTTTGACTAATATCTTTGGTTTGATTTTGTGACATGTCAGGTTCAGATGATTCTATTGGTGCTTCCATGTCGATGTTGAAGCCATCGTTATGGTCAGTGTCATGGAGTCCAATGAAGTCAATTATAGCTCGATCATTTGCAAATATTTCCATAACGGAAGACTCTTGTTCTTGAGGAATATCATCTATGTGTACCATGGAGGCAAGTGTCTCATCTTGGAAAGTGTCGATAGTCGGGGCCTGAATAGGGTCGTCAAGTGTTTGATCATAAATGTCGTAAAGGTCAAGGAGTGGATTGTTTTGGATTTCTTGGTCAATGGTAGGGTCTTGGTCAAAGATGGGGTTGTCATGGATTTGGACTTCTTGGTCAATTGTAGGGTCTTGGTCAAAGATGGGGTTGTCGTGGATGATATAATTGGAAATGGATTTTTTGTTCGGGATAGGTGTGTTTTGGATGTCATGATTATTTTGAAGGACATCTTAAATGGACTTCGAGATAGGGTCATGGGATGGACTACCTTGATCCTAACATGAAGGTGACATTATAATGTCATGCTTTGGGCTTTTATTTTGACATGTATCCTCAAGTTTAGACAATGGGATTTGACTTTGGACAATGATAGGATTTTCATGACTAAATGTGGCTTGTGAGGGAGTGACTTGAAAAGGATTAATGGATGAAGGACTAGGATAGGACATGGAGACTTGGACTGGATTAATAAGGTATGATGTGGAGACTTGACATGAGTTGGTAGATGGTTGATAAGGCATGTAGTTGGACGGGATTGGTAGGTGAAGGACTAGAATATGACGTGGAGACTTGTAATGGACTAGTGGACAGTTGGTTTCCCTTGTCAAGGTTAGGATAAGGGTAATAACTGGACATGTGTTGGAGATTAATGATAGGATTTTCGTTAAGTGATTCTTGATAGTGAGGGTTGATGGATGGAAGACTTGGACTGATGGATTGTTGGTAGGAAGGGTACGTAAGTGATTGACCATGGGTTGCGATTGTTTTGGATTTGAAGTGGAGATAATCTCTTTTGAAGTCTTTGGCTAGTTGAATGTGACCATTATGGATAAAGTTGTATTCAACTTGACTAGCAAGCATATCAAGGTGACTTGAAGACATGATGGTGGATGCCATGAGACTACGACTATGTTTTTGGATTTTTTTGATAAAGGATGACAATGCAAGACTATGTTTTTGGATTTTTTTTTTGACAATAAGGGATGCAATATGACAATGTTGTCTAAAGAAAATGACTAATGCCAAAGGACAATGACGACAAGATGACAAGTTATGACACTAAGTTTTTTTTGTATTTTTGGAGGATGTCAATGCAAGGTGATAATGACATTTTCCTAAGGAAAATGACTAATGGAAGGTGATAAAATTGTCAAGAAAGGACGTCAAATGCCAAGGTGACAGTGAGGACTAATGTGAAAATTTTGGTTAAGGAAATGACCAATGGAAAGTCTAGATGCCAAATGAGGACTATGATGACAATATTTTGGATTTTAAAGATGTGCAAGGTGAGGACTAAAATGATTTGAATGTCTAAGGTATGCAAATGCAAAGGTCTAAAATGATTTGGAAGAAGGTTGCCTAACCACCCTATGCTTGATCTATGTCTCAATTTTGGAATATCAAAGGACTTGTTTGAAGGACTAAATGACAAGGACAAAATGACAAGTGAGTCTTCCTAACTAGACTTTTGAGTCGGAAGGATCTCATAAGAGGACAATAACTAAAGGAGATAATGATGTCTAAGTCCAATGATAACCTAATTTTGAAAGTCAATATTTTGCAAAGTGAGGTAAGGTTGTCCTAATCCAAAATATGCAAAATGAGATGAGGACCTAAGCTTTTGGTTTATGACTGAAAATGCAAATGGTGAAGCCTAAGGATGAAGCTAAATATTTGCAAAGATGACCCTATGGTAAGATGCAAGCTAAAGTGTACAAGGAATGAGAGATTTGAGCAATTTTATGATTTGGTTTTGACAGAAGACTTCTGGAAGAAGATGTTTGACAACAGGCTAAAAATGTTGTTTTGATGTTTTATTGAAAAGTTTGAGTTGTCTGAGGTTGATTGTTTGTGTCCAAATTTGTGAATGTTGTGTAGATTGTTTGAAAATTCAGAAAACACTTGACAAACACGATGTTTTGGTGTATGCAAACGCACATGAGACAAGCACAATCCTAATAGGCCAATAGGCCAAGGGTTTGTATACTTGATATAGCCCACCAATATACCCCGAATTGGTGTTAAACACCTTTCCTTCTCGAGAGTGGATAGCTTAGACATTTGGTGGCACTGGCTCCCCTCCACGGCTCATTAACGTCATTCGAGCACACCAACTTCAGATTCTTAGGTAGTCACTTCCCAAGAATTGCTATCTCTACTCAAGGGGATCAGTAGTGAGTGTCTTCGGGCATGATATTGTACCCTGCACTATACCAAGCAACGGCTGAAAAATAGTTGGCTTCTAAAACAATAGGTATTTAGTAAGGGCATTCCGTTCGTAGGGCATGATCCATGCGGTGAGAGTCCCCTTTCGGATCCATCTCATCAGAACCATACGCGTGATTCTTGAGCTTCCCCCAAGAATCCACTTTTATATACTAGCTAGAAGTCCCTCGGGTTCAGGGTGCTACCGGTTTGAGTCGTCCTGGGGTGAGTACTTTTTCCCACCAGAACATGCCCAAGTTCTAGAGGCAATAATCATTTCTCTTACACCCAGGATCGCATGAGTGCGCAAGGGGAGAAGATACTTCAATTATTGCATCAAGGTGACAATTTTGAAGACACTTGTAAATTTTAATTACCAAATGATAATGTGAGGAGGACACACAAGACACTTTGTTCTTTTTAAAAGTTTAACTTGAAATATGAAAAACAAAGTTCATTTTAAACTCATGCCGTGAGAATGCAAGTTCCTTTTAACCATATGAGTTTCAATGCATGCTTGTGTTCATTTTAGCCCAATGACATGAAAATGCAAGTTGTAATTGTAAATTTTAGGCCCAATGAGTGATTCATGCAGATTTGTTGTTCATTTTAACCCCCATGAATGAAATATGCAATTTGTTATTCATTTTAAGACCAAATGAGTGACATGCAAATTGTGGTTCATTTTATCCTCATGAGTGTAAATGCAATTTGTTGTTGTTGAAAGCCAACAAAATTGATTATGCCTAAAGAAATGAAAAAGTTCAATTTTTGTTTCTATAGAAACAATTTTCTTAGACTCCCTCCAAACTTTGCCACATGCTGAAAACAAGAGATTAGTAACTCAAAAGAAAAATTGAATGACAACAGCAAATTAAAACAGCGATAACTTTTTCAAAACTTAACGAAATTTTAAATCATTTGAATCCATGGAAAGCTGAAAATCAAACCTTCAAAACCCAAAAAGTATTTTTCCAAGATTTTGCACAAAAAAAACGTTATAAGCAAAAGAAAACGCGAGTTTTAAAATCTAGATTAAAAAACAACAAATACTAAAACAACCATAACTTTCTCAAATCTTATCAAAATTTTAAATCGTTTGAAGTTTCAGAAAGCTAAAAACAAGGCCTACAAAACCCAGATAATCATTTTTAAATATTTCATGCGCCCTTTTTTGTGGTCAAAAGAAGATGACGGGATTTCGTATGAATTCTTGGTTGTAACCTGCAAAACAACAAAAAAAAACAAGAAAACAAACCAATTTCTTTGCAAAATTGTAAGATTCACATTAGGTTCACCAATGTGAGATGGGGTTAGAAATAAAATAGCATAGACAAAGTGACAGCCAACACTTCTAAACTATTAACCTCATCCAAATAAGAGAAAACAATCATATGAAAGGAGCAAAATGAAAACAATGAAATAAAACACTCCCCATTGAACTTGAATCACTTCTTTTGCTCGCCTTCTTCTATGACATGAAATAATGACAGGGTATCTTTGACCAAGTGGAGGTGCATAAATAATTTATTTTAAATTATTTATTCAAAATGGAGGAAAATGACAAGTGGCAAATAAATTATTTATCCAAATTATTTATTTAGATAAAATGACAAAAGGAGCATTTAATTAAATGGAGAGATGAAAATTAGACCTTAAATAATTAATTTAAATTAATTATTTAACAGGGGAGGTGGCATGGGATAGTTAAATGATTTTAATAATTATCTAACTATAGAAGAATTAAAGGACCATGAATAGATAAATAATTAATGGTAATTATTTAACTATAGATGAACAGTGACAAAATAATTATATAAATAATAATTTATTTAACTATTGAAGAAGAGGGAGAAATTAGTGACGCAATTAGTTTATTTTAATTGATCAAGATAGAATAAAGATTAGAAAGTGAATTAATTAAATAATTATTAAAAATTATTTAATTAATAGAGGAATATGATAAAACATAATTGAATAGCTAAAATTATTCAATTATCGAAAGACGAGGATGAAGAAAAATGACACTCGTAGGCTTAGGACATTTTTCATTGTCTACACATACCACAACATAGTGATTTACGCAGGGAATACCTTTCAGGAGAAAAACCCACACTCTAAAAGCCGCCCATTATATTATTTAGAAATCACAAAGATTACAATATACTTGCAAAGTAAGCTTCTTACAAGAGTATCACCAACCAAAGATCCAGAGACAACATGACAACTATCAGACTCTCGTAATACATAATCCTAATACAACATCCTCATAAAATATGGTTGTATTCTAGGGAAAGTCAAGCCAACAAAATATTGACTGTTAGATCTAAGACCTAATGATGAACGGTCCAAATTTATCATAATAAAATATACATAAAATTTGTCTTTTTGGGGCGCTACCCTTGGACCCCTCGTGGGAGGGTGCCCCCCCCTTTTCCCCCCACACTTACCTATCAACAATAAGCCTTATGTAATTACAAGGTTGAGACACATTTTTCTAAGAACTATAATCTTACATCTTATAGGATTACATCTTGTTTAATTATTGTTGAGTGAATGCTTTGTAATTCTTCTAATAATTCCAAAATAGGAGTTTTAGCCACAGCTATGATGAGAAATGAATCTCTCCTCTCATAAAGGGGAGGCTCCCTTCTTATTGCTCAATAAAATCAACCAAAATAAGATATGTATATTATGATTATCCATTGGGGTGTCTCCATTAGCATGTACTTTTTTTTAAGAATAAGGGAAACAAATTACAATAATATCCTTAAATAAAATTAATTGGATTAATAATAGTTGATGGTCAATTTTTTTAATCATAGGAATAACAAGAACAAATACCAATGAACGATAGTAACTTAGAAATTCTACAAAAACAAAAATTCTTCTGCCACTTCCCACAATGGTTCCATAAGTAATGGTAAGATCACACGAACAACAACAATAACTTACACCTCAAAGATTCCAAGTTAATCCTCAGAATGATTCAATGAGTAACCCGTGTAGTAAGTTGTAGCTCAAAGACTCCAACAAACAACACCAAAGATCCATGTGAATATAGCTAACAATTCTAGCTCAAAGACTACACATTCTTAACCATATTCATATACAAGAATGTAATTGACAATTGCAACTCAAAGACTACACGTTCTCAATGTAATTCATGCACAAACTCCAAATGCAATATGATAGCACAAATTCTATGAATATAGAATCTGAATTCCCTCTCAATAAAGAAACAATATGCTACTTAGAAATCAACTTCAAGATAATATGGCAAGAATGACATAAGAACACTCTCACATATAACAAACGTGCTCCAAAACAAAGGTTGGAGGCAATATACTTCTTTTATTGATAAAAATTTCAATTTGCACATTCAACTCAAAGATTGAAATTATGCTCTTCAAAATGGAAGCATCTAGTTTCAAAAGATCAAAAAGGTCCTTAATACAAAAGAACTCCCTCATATATATAGAGGAGAGTTGAGAGCTAATCTAGGAAAAGTAAACCTAATTTTGACTTATTCAACAGAAGAGTCCAAATTGTTTTAGGACTTCTTTATTTTTACATTTAATTATAATTTTGAAAATGACATGTCAATTGTTCAGAACTAATTACATAAAAACATGAAAATACTAAAAATTGAACAAGGCACAATCAGCCTTTTCCACCATCCTTCTCCATAAAATCTTCATACTTCTTCATGATCCCTTGCACTTCATCATTGTATGGTCATGAAGTATGTTTGGAGATGGCGAGGACTCTTGTAAAAAAATCCTTCACAGTATTGCAAGCCTTTTTGTGCCTTCCTAAGAACACTTTAAGGTTGTCCAAGGTTAATTGAGTATCTAGTAACATATCCATCAAAGCCACTAAGAAGGTATAATCTTTGAACTCCTTCTGGATCATGTTGGTAAATTCTTGGACAACTATATCTGAAGAAAGGACCTTTTGATTATCATCGTGCAACTTACATGGAAGCTCTTCGATCTTATTGACAAGTTGCATATCATTGTTCTCGTTGACTTCACAAGCATTATGCAGGTGATTGATCAGATATATGGTGTTTACTTTTTGTATCATGGTCTCTTTAATCTCTACATACATATCTCTATTGGGAATGATCCCAATTTCTACTAAGGCATCCAGTTTAAGCTTTTTCATTTTTACCCAAGCCTGCAAGCTTTTTTCCATATCTTCTTTTTCTTGAGAAAAAGCATCAACAATTTTGTCTAACTCTATCCTTATGATTTCCATCTTTTCCAATTTTTCCACAGCAGATCCCAATAGTTGTGTACCTTGTGTCATCATTCAATCTAGGAACTCATCGACTACCCTTCCCCTTGTATGCACTTTTTCCACCTTCTCAATGAATGGATCCTCAATGCTCATGGCCACAAGTTCAACTGACTCAAAAGACTGGGTAATCTTCTAGAGTACTACAGTTAGTTGTTCTACCTTAGTTTTATATTGATCCTTCACCCTTTTGACTTCATCAAATTTCTTGATGAGAGAGTTCGAAGTGGATTGAGCATATTCTTTCACACTCTCATGAGTAATCTTCCCCAACTCAACTCTTGTGATAGAGTAATCAACATTATCCACTTCTTCTATAGTCTTATTTGGAGGAGCTTGTGTCATCTCTACATACTATTTCCTTCTTTATCAAGCAACAACTTGGAAAGGGTCTTGGC
Source organism: Sequoia sempervirens (assembly GCA_007258455.2). Classification (NCBI taxonomy): domain Eukaryota; kingdom Viridiplantae; phylum Streptophyta; class Pinopsida; order Cupressales; family Cupressaceae; genus Sequoia; species Sequoia sempervirens. The sequence continues at coordinate 13,263 of VDFB02255593.1, forward strand.
CTTTTTCTTGGTTTTTGTCTTTATAGGTGCAAGTTACGCAAAGTTGAAGTTTCTTTATCTTAGGTGTTTGAGATGAGAGCCAAGGTGGAAGTGGTGAGCTCTCTTCTGAATTAGTAGTCATGGTTTGATTCATCATTGTTGCACTCACAAAGCTTGTTGTAACAATAGGAGCAATTTCAATCAAAATAGCAATAGGAATCTCCACACTTGACTTAGACATGAATTGTTCTAAGTCAAAATGAGAATTTATATCAAATGAAGGTGATGATAGACTTGGTAAAGACATAGGTGATCCTGACACTTTTTCCAAACCATGTTTGGGACTTTCAAAGATAGACCCTGAGGAGGGAGATGAATGGATGGATTGAACTGACACTATAGGAGCAACATTGACAATGACTATGGGAATAATTGTGGTAGCAAGAATATTAGAAACATGTGAAGACATAGGAGGAGGAGGAGGAGGAGGAGTAGATACAATTGGAGTAGAGGAGATAGGTATTTGTATCTCCTCTTGAATAGATTCCTCTTATCCTTCAGAAGATGGCCCCTCTGTAGCTTTTTTCTCTTCTTATTACCACCTTTTACAACAAATGTGATATTTGGATTAGAAGGCTTGCTGGAACTAGGAGAATTGCTCTTGTTATTTGTTCTCAATTTTGATTTCTTACCTATAGAATCTTGTAATTCCTCATTTGACCCAGTGAGAAAGAATTTAAATTAAATTTCCTTTTCTTCTAACCATACATTTGTGTTAGCGAGAATTGGTTCAAACCTTTTTCAAATTGAAGTTACCTCTTTCTGTGACCACGGGATGGGGGGTAGAGGAGATCTTTCAAATTTGTTCCTCTCGTAGGCGAGGTCTAAGATGTCACCATTGTCTTTCATGCCTTCAGGAATATCAGTCAAATCTAGCTCTTTAATCTATTCCAATATGAGCCTATAGTAATCCAACTTTCTTATTTATTCCTCAGTCCTATAGTCATCCCACACATCCTCAATTCTATGTACATGAACATGTGCCTTCTTGATCTAGTATTTCATTCCTCAAAAATTGAAATCTATCCTTTTCTTGAACATTTTCAAAGTGATCAACTACATCTTGAATTCAACGGCTTTGGTTTTTAGAGAGGTTTGAAAGGAATACCTACCAATGGTCAAGGGAAACTTAAATCCTGGCTTGTGGGACTCCATTTGTTTGCTATGTACTGTTATTATCTATCTACATAACTCCATCAATACAATTTTTTCACTGGGGTATCATGGGAGCATGGATGGATAACCCACGAAACAACCAACTCTCAAATATGTGAAAGTGGGGAATTACAGGTAGAGGCAACCATACTTGGTTACCACTATCCAAGCCTCATTCGGCACTCTTTTTCTTTCTAGTTTAGGATCAAATGCACACAAAAATGGAGAAAAGAATGCATCATTCACTCTTTAGAAATGGTGAATGTTCCCATCAAGAGTAATCTATGGAAAGTATTTGTACACTGGAGTGACCCTTCTATTTCCTTTTGTTGTCAACTCTGAAAAATTTCTCATAGTCATAGTAGCATATACTAAGTAGGATGTCATGTATAACCTTGATGTATTATGCACCTTGATCAATTTATCATGAATGGAATCACTAATCTACTAACCCCAGAAGATCTGTTATTTTCCCATGTTTATGATCTTTATGTATAAATACATCTAGTATTCAAATGTGGATGAGCCAGGAAAACCTTGCACTCTATTGAGAAGAGTGATAAGATCATTCACCTCTTCAATGAAATCACTACAAGGGAAAATCTTGGGCCACCTTGAGATAATCGATCAAGGATTTTTCAACCATTTATTGTTAATTGTCCTTTTAGCAAAATCTAGATCTTTATCATATTCTTCCTGTGTAGATTCCTTGGTTATCTTTGCATAGGAATCAATACTAGGGCATATGAAGGCTTTGTCAAGAAACTCTGCATCTAGCCTTATGACTACATCTCCATTGGCATCCTTGACACTTTTATCATTTATGCTATAATGTGATGCAACTTGAAGGAAAAACTCTAGATTATGTATCGCAATAGGAAAAGAAGTCACCATATGAATGTTACTTTGCACTATGCACCTCATACCATCATCTAACAACTGCTTCCTTATTCTATCCAGAAATTCAAATATGTCAACATGCCCAATTTTAGTGTCTTTGATCACATCTATATTCGATGAGACTGAGGTAGTTGCAAACACACCTCGATATTTATACTTCATTTATTTTCCCTTTCTTGGAGAGGGATCCAACATTTAGAAAGCAACTAGCAAGTGATTATGTCCTTGCAGGAAGGCAGATGTGAAATCCTTGGAATATGTGCACAATAAACTACATGACAATTTTAGTGTTTTGTCATATTAGAAAACCAGCATGATTGGAAATTTGTAAAGGTGGGAAATTCAGAGTGATTTTGTGGTTTCAAAAGGCTTAAGCACAATGGCAACGAAAAACAAAGTGAAAGCGAGCAATCTAGCAAAAAGGAAAAATTTCTCAATGTTAGGAAAATTTTGCAAAATGAGTGTTAGGTTGTTGAATCTCAGCACCTATGTAGGTGGTTCGATGCAAAAAGTCTAACTTCACTAAAAAATAGCGCTTCTACATGTTTTCCTAGATTCATTGTAAAAAGTGTGCAAGCTCGACAAAATTTTCCGACCCTCCATGGGAAGATCATTTTAACTTGTGTAAAGTTGCTAAATATTTCTAACATTACATGAGGGGTAGAACACTTAAAATTGATGTTTGATGTTGGGTTAGTGAAATTCACCGACCCTAGATCTTACAATAAAAGTTCATGCACGAGCGGAAAAAATCTCCGCTAGTGCATATTCAAAGGGTTGGGCATTTAAACATTCAAGCGGTGAAAAACACCACTTCTACATAGAAAAACATGTTAAGTCCATGCAAAATCGAGGGAAAACCTCGGCCAAACACATTATAATGACCTCCATATTTAAACTTAGTTATCTACACAAATTACACATCATAACGCAAATAAAAATGACACATTCCCAACATATAAGAATAGAGAAAAGGAATTATATTAAATAAATTAAGTAGGAGTACAAGTGTCGATTATATGACAATTTATATGGGAACATTTCCCTTACATTAGACCTCTAGGTCGAGAGCAAGATTATACAATATAGAAAAACTTGGACCTTCCTGACAAGATTCTTTGACTTTTGAACTCCTTTGAATATATTGAGGGTGAGAACATTGTTGGAGCGCGTTTCCACCCGACCACGAAGTGAATTACTTCCCCAGAATTCTCCCTGAAGGGAGAATGCTTGACCCAGCACAAGGAAGACTAGTAATGTGAAACTGACTGAGTAATGGAATTTTGTGAAGCAATCCATATCATTATCAATTCACACCATGATTTATCAAACATAAGGATTACACCAAAAATTTCGTCATACTTGATGCTTGTGCACATACATAGCCAATCATGAAGGCTACATACCAATTTATCTTCAATGATGCTTGGAACCTCATTTCTTAAAAAGCAACAAGATAAATCTTTGCAAGTACAAATACGCTATCATGATAACATGTCTATATGCATGCAACCTTTTAATAATATTTTCATAAGTGCATATGAAGAAAGTACACCAATAAAAATTTGGTTATCAATTTCTCATAAGCAAATGGACATGATCGTAAAAGAAAATAATTACATATTCTTATTTAGGTGCAAGCAACATAGGCAATAATATTGAATTCACTCTTTTTCATATCTATAGAAATGCATTGTTTTCAATATTATAAGAATTTATAAAACTGATTAAGGAAGGTGTATCACATGTATGTATTTATAGGTACATATTGTTAGGGTTAGAAGGTAGATATCTAACAGTTAAATGCAGATTTGATCAATAAAATAGAGAAATAAAACACACAAAAAAAATTATAGCAGCAACAAGACAACACAGAGAATTTAACGTGGCTCACCCAATATGGGCTACATCCATAAAACCGTAGCCATCCAATGATTTTATTATCCAGTGTAAAACATATTACGATCTCACGAATAATGACGTACTGCAACTCGCATCTCGACTGATTATAACAAGCTTTTTAGAAGCTTCTAGAATTAGGGCTTTACAAAGTCATTTTTTATCTTGTCGGTGACAAAGCAAAAAATAGGAGAAAAAAAATTCTCGGGGGCTGCCGCCCCTGAACCCCCACCCGGGGCCTGGCCCAACCCCAGACCCTAGTGAGGATATAAGGAGAGTGTATAGTATAACATGATTAGTCGCCACATACCAACAATCTCCCACTTGGAGACTAATCCTGGACAACACCATTGCACTTACAACTCCCACTCGAAATAAGCACCTTGGACCTTACTACTTTGTTATACTTTTAACCATGAAGACCAACCAAAGCTAAAAACGAACTCAACTTCTCCCTTTTCACTACTTTTGTAAACATATCCATTGGATTGGCATCTGTATGTATCTTTTCTAGCTTTACCTATCCATCCTCCAAAACTAACCAAATGAAATGATATCTCAACTGTATGTGTTTGGTTTTAGAGTGCAAGGAAAAATTCTTTGCAAGATGTATAGCATTTTGGCTATCTGTAAACAAGTGATTTTCAGCCTGTTGTTTTCCCAACTCTTTCATGAAAATTTGTAGACATATCATCTCCTTTGTTTACTTTGTTGCAGCAACATACTCTGTCTTCATGGTGGATAAAGCAACCACCTTTTCCAACTAAGAAATCCAACTCACTGTTGTCCCACCAACTGTAAATACATAACCTATGGTACTCCACCTGGACTCTATAACTCCTACCAAATTTGAGTCAACATAGCCTTTTAAATCAGTATGAGGGTTTTACAAAGTCATTTTTTATCTTGTCGATGACGAAACGAAAATAGGAGAAAAAAATTGCTTGGGGGCTATCACCCCTGAACCCCCACTTTTCGGCAAGGATACAAGGAGAGTGTACAATATAGCATGATCATTCTCCACATACCAACACACACACACATATGTATATATATGAATATGTGTACACATTCCTATAAAATTCATCACTCGTATGATCTATTATAGAGTTGCTAATTTAAGAATGCAATCCATAAATACATGTCCATTACATTCACTTCAAGGATATAAGAGATTTATGCACACATCTTCTAAAATCTAGCTATGATCACTTGCAAACCTTCCATACAAGCTATTATGTATTTCATGCACAATAAATTTATATACAAGTTTCCCTTATATCCTATTCTATCATATCTAGGCTAAGCTACCTAGCATCAAGTTCTTTAGTCAATTTCTCTAAAGAGGATGGTGTTCTTAAAAAATCTTTTGATCATCACATCTGTATAGCTTAAATCAATAATCATAAGTAAGACTTCGTTAACCTATAGTGGTCAACACTAGGAACTATACTTTCAAGTTTATACAGAACTAGAGATATCCAATATTAATGAGTTTCTATTTAGCCCATGTATTCATCCTATATCGATCTCCAATTGGTCTACTCAATTCCAATGAATACTCATAGATTTTCATTACATGAAAAAAACAATACCCAATTCAATTATGTGATTCTATTATTTTCTATTCCATGCAAAAGAAAATTTAAATGCCTTCTATTCCAATGATCATCAAATCATGGGTTGTGTTTCTCTAACGAAAGCCAACAGATAATATTGCTATGCCTTGATTTTCAAATAGTAACTATAACAATATCAATATCATGAAATACAATATTTTTATACTATATGTAGGTGGAATCTTCTTTTCATTTATGTTTAAATCATGAAGTTCTAGCAGATATAGTCTTTGATTGAATCTAAGAATAACAAACCAATCGAGATGGTTATAAGAGATAAAAAAGGTGACATCATTTGCTATCAATGGTGTGGGGACTTGATTCAGTTTGCATGGCTACCACAAGTATGCAACATCCCTATGTTTTAATTATTTATACATGTGATCTATCTCTATCTACTCTTTCAATAATATGTAGAGGAACAAGAGACAAAATTCTACATCCAACCATTGTAGGATTCCATCTCAGTTGGATAAGATTGAAAGTATATTATAATGAATGGAGAGAAAGCGGCTACACCACTTAAACATCCTTCTCATTTTCTCTTTTCATTACCACCGCATTTTCTGATATTCCTCATATTTGAATCCTCCTACCCAAACGTCATTAGAGAGGTTGACCATAGCAGAGGCATCGATGGAATCCAGTGGCATTACCATTGATTCATGAAAGATATTGAGCCTCTTAGTGCCATCGCTAGGTTGTTCACAGGGTGGAGGTGACCCACAATACTGAGACTTGTCATCTTTCCCCCCCTTTTTTTTTGAATCTTCATCAAGAGATTTGTTATGTCAACCAGCTTATTGGCCTAATAGAATTTCTCCCTCTCAAAAAGGAGATGAGATTTCCCTCTTGAACCAGATTGAAAAATACCACCATCTGAGAAGGAGGATGGTGAAGTTTATTTTAGGATGGATTCATGAAGCCCAAATCTCTCTCTCTTCCATTATGCACCAGTTAAAAGATCATTTATCAACTTGGTCTCTTGGCGAGGTTGAACCCACTCTTATTTTATTTAAACTTTTCCATGCAATGCTTTAAATTTCCTACTATCCACCATGCCAATGGTGGTGGGCAGTTACCTTTCCCCACGACCCTGCATGGTCTTCGTGACCAATTAAAACACTCTACTATATAAGGCATGACGTGCAATCTTAATGATTTATGCAACCCTCATTCAATGTAAGATTCATTTTAAACAAGTGATGCAAGCATCGGGTTCCTGTCAAAGAGCGTAATGCATTTATATTCAAAGGAGAAAGCAGATAAAAATGTAGTTAGCAGCCGATGAATTCTAGCGACAAAGCAGTTACTATATGCAAAGGAGATTAAAGAAAAATTCAAGGCAAAAACTTTTAGGCAAGCAACAAAGAAAGATTTTTGTCAAAGAAGCAGACTAAATATAGTTGTTAGAGTCATTTATTTTTAGTCATCCCACTTGTCAAGATCATAACTTCTATCACATTGCTCAAACTTTAAGGTTTAGAAATGCATAGAAAAGCTTAAATCACAAGATAATTAAAGTGGCTCAAAGAAATTTTAGATCAACCCATCAAAGCACCAAAACAAATAATGAAGTGAAACATATGAGACCTTTAGTTTTT
>VDFB02255594.1:0-66365 GCA_007258455.2 Sequoia sempervirens
CACATGCCATAAATGTTAGTTTTAAAAGATGGGATGACAAGGTGCACAATGGAGAAGGACATGAATGCATGGGTTAAGACCCTAGGCTAATGATTGGAAAAATTAATCAAAACTTAGGGGCTAAATAAAACCTAGACATATTTCAACCCATTTAAATAAAATGATATTTTTAATACAACCACAAGAAATGATTGGGAAAATTAGGATCAAGGGGCTAGTAAAATAATGAGCTCAATAATATAAGTCACAACTTAGACAATCGAGAACCTACTTCAAAAGGTCAATAATGAAATATAATGACTACCACAAGTTTCAAACTTAAAGGTTAATTTAGAAGGGTTTTGACAACACCAACCCTAAAACATTGATGAGAAACATAACCCTAAGCCCCAAGACAAGGGATTAAACCAAATTTTGCAAGATTTGAAATGGAACCAAAGGAAATTTTTTAAAATTTCCATTAGAAGGGAGGCCTAAATTCCCTCAATACTTTGCATCATCCCCAATTGTTGAAAATCAAGATACAACATATAGGAGAATGATAGAACAAATAGAGGAAGTATACTACACAATTTCACTCCTATATCCATGCACCTATAAGGATGACAAGGGTCCTTCAGGAATTGATAAAAAAAATCATAGGGGAAACAAAAAATTCATGCAAAAATCTAATCTACAGATAAAGAAGAGGTGCTCTCCTAGTCCTCATCAATGAGGAGGTCATCATTCTCCTAATCTAGATCATTATAGGGAGAGAGTGGATGAGCCTGCAAGGGAAAGATATCAAGGGGAGAACCCTATGACTCTCCTGGCACAACAAGAGCTAAGGAAGAGGACCTCTCAAGGTATTTTTCACTCAACTGATCTTGCAAAGATCATTGATAGAGCTAAGACATCATCAACTGAGTTAAACATGCACTTTACAGGAGTGTCATGTGTTAACTAAATTGGAGATGAAGGAGGCAACTGAGATCCACCATCAACCTCTTCAAGAGAGACAGTGACAAAATCAAGAGACATTGGGGCCACCTCCATCACAAGGACGATGAAAGCCAAAGCAAAACCCTCTCCTGAAGAAGGTGATCCCTTCTTCCAACCTCCATTGGAAGCGAGGTCATCCTCCAACTTATGCTTTGTTGAAGGATGTAGAATACTTATAGATGAAGCAAAAGGAAAGGAGGAAGAGGAAAAGGCTACAATAGACACCACCATGGTGTTTGGAATGTCCACATGTTGGGAAAATAGAGGAATGTTTGGAAGGGACATTAGAAGAGGAGGCTCTATCAAGGGAGTAATGAACACCTGCACCCTCTTGGGGTGAGGGTCATCAACATTCATGGAAAGAGCTGAAAGCAATATTGAGGCGACGAGAACTGAAGAAAAAGAAGCAAAAGAGGGAGCCATATTAGGAGATGTTGAAATAGGAGTTGTTGGATCCTCTTCCACTTTTCATGAGGTAGCTTGCTCAACAACCAAATCCTTCCTCTAACACTTATGCTCATGCACAAGCCAATTTCTTCAGCTCTAGAAACTACAACTCATTGCTTGAGAAGGAACATGAGGCTCCTATCCTTCCATAAGCATTTCATCCACAACTATGGCTGATGGAATGGCAACCCTCTGGATAGGAGTAGGAATAGGAAGCATAGGAGTGGAAATTGAAATAGTTTAAGTAGACTCAGGTGCCTCGATGGTGGGCCTCTTCCCATTAACTGTTTGAGGGGTAGGAGCAGTAGGAGATCACGAAGGCCAAGATGTAGGGTCAACCCCATGAGATGCCTTCCCCTTACCAAAGAAAAAAATACTCAACACCATGGGTAAGATGGGAAGCTCAAATACCTATTGCTTGGCCTTCTGCCAAGCGGGTACCATTGAACTCCCCATGTGAGGTATAGGAGCAGAGGCTAAAGGTGCCATAGTAGGGAAAGAGGAAAAAGAAGATAAGATATCAAAAGAAGAGGAAGGATCTTGGGTGTGAGTAGACATCCCCTTCCCCTTTTGAGAGGAGGAGGAGGTATCCTACTACTACATGATCATGGAGGCCTTACCTGAAATAGCTTAAGGGAAGATAGGGTAGGTCACCTTTGGTAATATGCCCCCTTTCTTATATTTAACATAGGTGTGTTATAATAGGTCTATCCTTGGAGGAAGTGGACCAAAAGGAGTAGGCCAGGAGTGATATGATGAGTATCCCCCATGCGACACCAAAGGTTTATATCTAGTGTCATGTACAATGTGCACAAAAGCCCTCATGAGAAAACTTTAAACACATATGGATCACCAAAGGGATTGTGTTCATGGAAACTAGCCATAAGATGCCTAGTTTCACTATGAATAATTCTAACTCAGGGATGATATTGATAAGAGAATTTATAGTCCTAGGTCCAGCCAAGATTGAGAGGGTGATAAAATCAATTGGAGGCACCGAGAGTCTATTGTGTGTAAGTATTGTGCTCTTTGATTCATCATACCTATCCTTATGTAAGAAATTTATCAACATAACCTATTTTGTTATAAAATTCACACAACATGTAGGATCAACCAAAACACCAATCATTATTTTCTCATTGATGTGAGCAAGAATGTGTAATATCCCTTGTGAACATTTTAAATCTTCCATCAAAGATTTGCTCAAAAACTCCCAAAAGGGGAAATCGGGTGCAATGAAAAATAACCATTTTATTAATTTTTAACATAAAATATTGTGTCAAAGGAAAAATCATAACTTTCTTTTGGTATCACAAGTTTAAAATCATTAATTTTCTATTCATGAAAAAAGAAAAAAAAATCCAAACTCTGCTCTAATTTGCACAATGAAAATGGGCAAACAAACCTACAAATTGCAACCAAAACATTGCATTTTTAATTACAAAATCACCAACCTTATAAATAGAGTTTGGGAAGAAAAAATACATGAATAAACTCTACTAAAGAAACTACCAAATTGATAATAACAATCTAAAACTATACCAAAATTTGAGCACTCCAAAAACACAAACCTTGCCAAATAACTCAACCAAACAATCCACATAAAGCCATCTTTCAACACCAATCCAACTTCTATATGAAGTCACACCTGTATACCCTTAGAGCCACAGTCCTTGAGTCAAAATATCCTTGGTTTTCAAACCTTATAGATTATCCATACAATGGTTTATGAACCTGTGTAGGAGAGCCACTACGTGTGAATAGAGAAACAAGCATAAACTCAATCCAAACTGCCAAAACAAGTAATAAAGGATGTCAAACCTTGTGGCCCCAAATCCCAATGCCTAGAATGAATGGTTTGCATATGAAGACTTGTAACTCCTCAAACCAATTTTTGAAAGCACAAAATCATGCACCCAAAAAAAAATGCAAAAGAAGAAACCTCATCTTGCACCACTACTAATGCCAAAAAAGAAAATATCAATCTTCCTCAAAAAGTCACACCCAAAATTGATTTACTAATTTATTTCAAACATATTTAATATTATCTTCCAAAAATCATTAATTTAATAATCTTGAATAATGAACCTTTTCCCAATTAAATCTACCCATGTAATCTGAAAATTTATCTAAAAACAAATCTACTACTTGAGGTGCCTTAAATCTAGAAGTGATGGGAAAGAAATGTGCATACTTTTTCATCCTATCTACCACCACAAATATACAATATTTACCTTGAGGTTTAGGAAAACAAGTGATAAATTCCATTGATATGCTTTCCCACTTGTGCTCAGGAATTGGGAGTGGCTAAAGCAAACCTGTTGGAAAAATCTTCTCACGCTTGTTTTGTTGATATACCATGCATTCCTTGATATGAGTGAGGATATCTTCTTTCATTCCCTTACATACAAACCTTTCTAAATCTTGCTTATATTTATAATAATACCCTTGGTGACCAGCCAAAGGAGTATCATGGAAGGCCTTTATTATCTTCTTCTTGATCTTAGAACCCGATACCAAGTATATCTTGTCCTTGTAAAAGATTAAACCATTTGCAATGGTGTACCTGTCATCTTCCATCTTCCCATCTAAAATGTCAGTATAAATGAATCATTGGCATATTTTGAAGTTATATTTACCTTCCAATTAGCAATGATAGTAGAAAGAGAGCATAAGGAATTCTTCCTAGAAAGTGCATCAACAACTACATTTTTCTTTCCTTTTACATATTCAATCTCAAAATCATGAGCTCGTAGTTTACTCAACTATTTATGTTAATGATCATTCAAATACTTTTGATTCAAAAATAATTTTAGACTATTATGATTAGTCTTAACCATAAACTTACCACAAACTAGATATTGTTTGAACTTGTCATAAATAAAATACCCCTTTTTAAAAGGATTTAGTTTTCTACTTTCAAATGCTATAGGATGTCCACTTTTAGTTATAACAACCCCAATACCTTCCCCAGAATTATCACATTCAACAACAAATGAAAGAGAGAAATTAGGAATTGCAAGCATTGGGCAGGAGCTCATTACCTTTTTAAGTGTTTCAAATGTACCTTGATCTTCTTCCATCCAAACAAAGGCTCCCTTCTTAGTCAAATTATTCAAGGGGGCAGAAAGCTGGGAGAAACCTTTTACAAATATTCTATAGTAGTTGAATAACCCAAAGAACCCTCTCAACTTAGTAAGATTGGTGGGTGGTGGCCAATCTATTATAGCCTATATCTTATGCAGGTCAACCTGCCTCCCTGTGAGCTTATGATTTGTCCCACATAAAAAAATTATTCATACAAAATTCACATTTATACAACTTAGCATAAAATATTTTTTTCTCCAAAATACCCAAAATTGTATTCAAGTGTTCTAGATGCTCCTTCCAAGTTTTACTGTAAATCAAGATATCATCAAAGAACACTAAAAAAAAATTTATGAGATGCCCACTAAAAAAATTATTCATTGTAGATTGGAAAGTTTCCAATGCATTTGTGAGGCAAATTTTCATGAAAAGAAAATCAAAATAGCCATAGTGGCAACAGAAAGTAGTCTTCTCTACATCTTTTTTCCTCATATGAATTTGATGGTAACTTGATTTCATATCTATTTTAGAGACTCATAAATAAGTTCATCTATCCTTGGTATGGGATACCTATTCTTAATTATTTTCTTGCTTAATCTATGTACATTCTCATTTTTCCATCCTTCTTTTTTACCAAGACTACATAAGAGGCTAATGGACTTGAACTAGGCCTTATGAAACCTAAATCAAGAAGCTCTTGGATGGTTTTTTATATATCCTACTTATAACACCTTGGTTGATGGTAGGGAGTAATAATCACAAGTTTTGCACCTTGCTCTAATCAATGACATGTTCTAACCCTCTATCTAGTGGTAACCCAGAAGGAAAATAATTGAAAATAAGACTATGCTTATCAAGAATGGACTGAATTTCAAAATGACTTTTATCTTGCTTCTTAGAAGAGTCAATTGTATGGATCAAGATTGCTACTACCCAAGCTACTTGTCCCTTTCTAAAATTCCTTTCCATCCTCTTGGTTGAAACCACTCTAGGTGCTCCACTTGAAATGTCTCTTAACACAATCTCTTTCACATTGGCTTGGAACTTGAACTCCATGGTTTGGTGGTTTGTATAGTATCCTCCAATAGAATGCAAGAATTGAACACCCAATACAAAATTAGTTTCCTCTATTCCTACCACATAAAATTCATCACATACCTCATATTCATTCAAGGTTATTTTGATTTGTTGAACCATTCAAGTGCATGGTATAGTAAAACCATCAGCAACAACAACATTGAAACCTTCAAAGTCTTCAATCTTCAACCCTCTCTTTGACACATAACCCTCATCTATAAAGTTATGTTTTTCATGACTATCTATGAGAATGGTTGTCCTTTGTCGAATTATAACTCCTCGAACTCTAAAAGGATTATACCTAGGTGCTCCTAATAAGTCTACTATAGTACCTCCCTTAATATTTTATTTTTCTTCCTTTGACTTTGCCACCTCTTTGAAGTCATGGAAATATTCATTATCATCTGTATCTAAATCTGAAATCACCTTAATAAAATTTACTTGTCCCTTTCCAAAACATCTATGCTCTTTATACCATGGTGCCCTATAGGTAAAACAAAGCTTCTTTCTACAAAGTTCAGATTTTTTCACATCATCTAGCCTCTTTCTAGCTAAGTTTGTAACAATATTTTGTGGGGGAACTATGGGGATCTTTTTTTGAAAATTCCCTTTGTGTTGCCATGAGCTTGGAGGTTTAGTTTGGTGGACACTCACTTTCTTGGGCATGGAGACTTCAAGCTACAAACTTTTTTTTATTGTTTCCTACAAGGTGGTGGATGAGAAAGCCTTAAAAATTCCCTTAACAGGTTCTTCAAGACCTTCCAAGAAAAGGTATATGATCCATTTTTTAGACATAGTCATTACCATAATAGCAACCTCTTGAAATTTTGAACGTACTCATCTATGGAATTTGTTTGTTTCAAACTAGATAATTCCTTAAAATACTCCTCTTCATCTTTAAGCTCAAATCTATCAATTAGAATTTGAATGAAATCATCAAAAGAGGTTACCTTATCATGACCTTGAGTATTCATTCCATCGTACCACAAATCATAGGTGGCTCCCACCAAGTGAAAGGTTGCATATTGTATGGAATCATGCTCCCTCATTGGACTAATCGTAAAATAGGTTTGCAATTTTTGTAACCACACTTTGGTTGAAAGTTTATCAGTTTTGTCAAAGGTAGGGGCTGAAATTTTATTGATTTTTCTCTTAAGTTATCCTCCACCAGAATCATTGTGGTGCTTATAACCCCTTACTACCATCAAACTTTGCATTTGAGAGACATAGTCATTGTATGGGAGTACACTTTTAAACCCTTCATCCTAATTCTCATAAGAAACTCTAATTGTTGCAAGCTCTTTAGCCAACTCCTCTATGGGATTAGGGGTTAGATTAGTTGTAGAAACAACTTTAGGTAAGAAAATTGATTTTGAGGCTTTTGTATTGCTCTGTTGTGACTCAAAAGTGCTACCCTTATCTTTAGGTGTTGTTGGGTTTTGTATTTTCGTAGCCAATAACCTCATCATCTCTCTTGTCTGAGCAAGAATATCAGCAGTTAATCTTTGACTCTTTTTAGTTCTTGGATAAATTTCTTATGCATTTCATTTGCATCAACCATTGTCTTGTCCCTCGAAGAAACAACTACACTTCCTTCTGGCTGAGAATTTGAAGCAATTCCCTTCAGCTTCTCTTGTTGCAAATACCTCTTTTCTTTGTCACTTGGATGCATAGAAAATTTTAAACCATTAGGATGGAAAGATCATAGATCCAATACCCATGCAATATCCCTTGTGAATATTTTAAATCTTTCATCAAATATGTGCTCAAAAACTCTCAAAAGGGAAAATCGGGTGCAATGAAAAATCAACCATTTTCCTAATTTTTAAATTAAAATATTGTGCCAAAGGAAAAATCATGACTTGTTGCTGGTATTACAAGTTTAAAACATTAATTTTCTATTCATGGCAGCATTAAAAAAATCTAAAACTCTGTTGTTATTTGCATAATGAAAATGGGCAAACAAGCCCACAAATTGCAACTAAAACACTATATTTTTAATTACAAAATCACCAGCACTCTAAACAGAGTTTGGGCAGCAAAAATACATGAATGAAATCTGATAAAAACAACTACCAAACTAATAACAACAACAATATAAAACTATACCAAATTCTAAGCACTCCAAAAACACAAACCTTGTCAAATAACTCAACCAAATAATCCACATAAAGCCATCTTTTGGCACCAATGCAACTTTTGTGTGAAGTCATGCCTGTAGACCCTTAGAACCACTGTATTTGAGTCCAAATCTCCTTGGTTTTCCAACCTTAGATATTATTCCTATAATGGTTTATCATCCTTTGTAGGAGAGCCACTACTTGTAAATAGAGAAACAAGCATAAACTCAATCCAAACTAACAAAACAATTAATAAGGGATGCCAAACCCTATAACTGAAATGAAGAAAATAGGGTGGGCTCTTTCACTTCTAGGGTTTAGGACCTAAAAGGAGAGAGGCTATTTTCAACCTTTCACTCAAGAACAAACCCTTGAGATTTCAATGAAAAGGATATTGAAATTTGGAAAAGGGTTTGTTCTAGGGATTGAATGAGATGAAATGAGGGGTTCACCACCAAGTGAAAACTTGGAAAAGAAAATGCAATGGAAAACACAATGTGATATGAAAAAAAATGCTAAATGACCTAGAAAGATGAAAAAATGTAGTAAAAAGCTATGAGACTAAAAGTGTGCACTTGGGAGACTGAAAAAGGCATAATGGAGGTCTGGATCACTACAAATTTTGATGTTAATGCTGAATAGGACTCATTCGCCAATCTGGGTGAATTAGTCCAGTTCAAGGAAAATGTTCAAGAACAGGTTTCAGCCAAAAGGGTATCTAAATATGCAAAAACCTTTGTCATGCCTGTACAGTGGGACTCATTCACCAATAGTGGTGAATCTTTGCTTCTTTATTGGAAATTATAAACTAAATCTTGTGTCTCTCTGTCTGCTCTGCTCTTCCCGACTAGTTTCCAAATCTGAAATTTCAAAATACCACAGGTAGGTCTTCTCCAAGATTCTCCAAGGCCTAATGACAACTTTGACAACTTTTTTTTCACCTTTGGTTCTTGGAAAATCTATAACCTAGCCTTGCAAATCACACACAAGAAGGGTGAAAAATGTTGTGGGGTTAGGGAATAGGGTTTTTCCTTGGTCAAACCCCTTTTAGGTAATTAAGTTACCAAAATGATGAAATAAGATAATGCAGCATGAACATGAAATAATTCAATTAGAACATTGCTATGATGATGGATCTTGAATTGCTACAACAATTGATGAATAATATTGCTCTTGAATACCTTAGAACTTATGTTGAAAGCTATCTTGATGACCTTGTGAAAACTTGAAGTGTTTAGCTCATGAATGCTTGACTTGATGACATGAAGGTATGATGTTGCTTGTTATTCTTATGTGTAATAAGGATTTGAAGGCTTGAATCTTATATATGCAAGCCACTCAAATGACCATTAATTTGATCCCCAAGCCTAACATTAAATAAATTTGAATTAAAAACCCATTTTTCCCACTCAAAGCCTTGAAAATAGGTCAAATGGGACTCATTTGCCATCCTAGGTGAATGAGTCCCACTTGGATGGGATTCATTCACCCAAAGTCGCGAATGAGTCCCACAGGGGCTATTTTAGCAACTAGAATGTCGAGGAGTGAAGAATTTAAGCTTTTTATGTTGATATTGTTGGGTTTTTATCAAAATATGCCTTAAGATGCACAATATAAGGACATAGGGGCCTATTAATGATGGTATTAAGGTCATAAATCCAATAGGGCCCAAGATTCAACTGAAAGTGTAAATAAATACACTTACAACACTAAATTAAGGAAAAATTGGCTCTATTTAGCTTAGAAGGGCCTTGAATCCCATGTGAATGTGTAGAACACATTAAAACACTAGATTAGGTCCACTTGATTTATAATCCTCCCAAATTTAATGTGAAGATGTAAATAAATACGTTTTACAACATTAAATTAGGACAAAGTTAGGTTAATTTAGCTTAAAATGGGCCCAAGACCTAATGTGGATGTGTAAAACACCTCACAACATTAGATCAAGGTGACATTAAGTCCAATTTATCATTAATTATTCCCATATCAAGCAAGGTGCACTTTTTTCTACACTAAATTTAGCCCCCACTTTAGTGAGAGGATGAACTTGCTTCAAACTCACACTAAAGTAGACATTCAAGAGGGGTTCAATCATACCAATAGAGATGACAAAGATCAAGGCAACGGTCAATCCCCTAAGATCTAAGATCCTAAGTCAAACCAAAATGAGCACATAAGGACACACACAAGGTGTATAATATGTAGAAAAACAAGATACACAATCATCCAATGTCAATAATGAATAGGAATAAAATGAGGTGGATCAAAAGATGTGCTCACTTTGGGGCCATAGAACATCAGGTCATCTACAAGGTGAGTTGTCCCATAGAAGTGATTTGGTGATAAATTCATGCCAATGTGTCAGCTTCCCACTATATAATGAGAAAATCATTATAGTATGTCAACTTCCCATAGAAGAAAATAGGGGGGTCTCTCTTTTGCTTATAGGGTTTAGAACCTAAAAGGAGAGGCTATTTTTTTTTCATGAATAGGAAGCTATCTATATTAAAAAATAAGATAAAGTTACATGTTCATAAAAAAATATGGGTTGTAAGAAGGCACACCCCGAGAGTCACATGGGAAAAGCCCAAAAAATCCAAAAAACTAGTCACGTGGACTAAGCCCAAAAGTCCATGATTACAAACATATATAAAAAAGGCCATTAAGTGGCTAGAGCAGTGCCAACAAAGCCAAGAGGGTCTCTATCATCCAATTTCTTCCCCCATACATTAGTGGGGTCTGGAGTGACATCAGGAGGAGGACCCCAACCATCATTAGTTTCTTTATCTTTTTCTTTATCTTCCTCATGTTGAGTAAAGATTGCAAGAGCAAGTCGTGGAAAGCTTTTTCTAGAGTTTGGCCAACCAAAGCTAGAGATGGGAGTTTCATTAGAGGGCCACTCAGAACCACCACTACCTCTCCATGAAGCACCACCACAGGGCCACCCCTGGCCAGCCCGCGGTGGAGGAGAACAAGTCTGCCAAGGAGGGCGAGAATCTCACTAAAGAGGAGGCTAAGAGTGGGGATGTGTAGAACCACTCTACTATTGGCCTCGAGAAGGTGACTAGTTATGGGAGGAGGTGGGAAAAGTGGGCACCCAAGCAATAGTACTAAGGCATTGCCCTAGTGGTATAGAAGAACTTGTAGGTGAGAAACTTCAAGAGCAACTTTATTAGCCTACACCTGTATCTGTAATAGCACGTTAGAACAAATAATAGCTTTAACATATAAAGAAATATTAATATCCATTTGAGAATGAGAAAATATGTAGGCATTTTTGTCTTTCCAGATATTGAAGGGGATTTCCACCCTTAAAGTGTGCCAAAGCTGGGTATACTTAGCAAGAATTCTAGGTGAGTCTCCCAACAGAATCATATGCCAGGAGAAAGGCTATGGCCTAAATGACCAAAAGAAGTCATGAATCCAAGTCCAAAATTGTTGAGCTCTAGGGAAAAACCAAAAAAGATGCTTAAAATTCTTAGCTTTCCCACAAAAAGGGCAACGAGGGTCCTGGACCACCAGGTGAACAAGTCAAGAACCCACGGGCAAGCCTTGGAAAAGAATACACCAAGAAAAGTGGGCAAGTTTTTTCTCAACACTTGCAAACCAAGTGATAGAAAATCTTTTACGCCAGACATGAGCAGGAGATTCAAGAAGCCACCTTTGGTTCAAACTTTGAATCATAGGAAAATGTGGTGAAAGCCACTTGTAACCAAGCCTAGGATTGTAATTCCTAAAAGGGGTGTCTGGGTACCACTTATAGTCCTTCCACCAGGGCTTGGACCCATGAATTCCAACCTTATGAAGCATTTCAGTAAGAATAACATTCACCAAACCATAAAAAATTGCAAGGTCTTGGTTATGAAGCCTGTACAGGGCACAAAATTCTTCCCACTACATGATACGCATTGTGGGTCTATGAAAAATCTATTGCAAGGTCTTGATACCCTTTTTGTGGAATCTGAGTGCCTTAAGCCAAGGCAACTTAGCCAATGGCTGACCATTGCTAAAAAAAGAGGTGACCACCAAACATTTTGTTAGTTGAGAGAAATCCCATCACGAAAACTAGAGCCATTCCAACAGAGCTAGGGCTTGACTGCCTCCCAGGCTCTCCAAATGATTTTCACCAAAAGAGTCCCCACAATCTAGACTGGTTCCTTCATAACCAAAAGTGTTTGAAAGCTAATCCCCTTCCAGGAAGGTCTATGAATAGGAAAGCCTAATTGAATACAATTCCTGAGAAGAATTTTCCAGGCCTCATCACCAATAAGGGCATAGATTATCCATTTTACACACAAGGCATGTTGGAATCAAGGAACACTAAGAGGGGTGGTGAATCAGTGTTTTTTAAAATTTAACTTTGTTAACCTAATCTTTAAACCATTTACAGCATTGAACCAAAATAAAGATGCAAGCAAATAAAGCAATCAACCACAAAACCATAACACAAGGATTTTTATGTGGAAACCCTATTAGGGGAAAAACCATGGTGGAGGTCAATCCATAATTTGAGTACTCAAATATAAGTGTTTACAAAATGGGGAATGCACATGCATTAAGGCACACTGCCTAGAGCTCACTGCTCAGATATAAAATGGAAGACTCACTATCTTACAAAAGATTTGGATTACATCTACAAGATTTCAACTGATAAAGTAGCATCTTCTAATGCCTAATTACAGTTCTGGTTAGGCTCATCAGTCACATTCTTGACCTTCTGTCTAATTTTTCTCTTCTGCTCTATCTATTATAACTCACATCTCAAATCCTTTTATGCACAAGTGAAACTATGTATATTCACACTACAATCCTTTTGATTTTCACTACTTCGTACACACACTATTGTAGACACTAAAAATTGTCCTAGGCTTGCAACTCTTAGATTATTCAACATTGCCCCTTTCATTCTTAATAATTAAATAATTTTTAATTATTTAATTATTTTCTAAAGTCATAATTCTTCTATTAATTAAATAATTTTAATTATTTAATTAATTCATTTTTATCTTTATTCCTCCCTGATTAATTAAATAAATTTTATTTATTTAATTACACCACTAATTAGGTTCACTTTCTTTCCAAAATTAAATAAATTATAATTTATTTAATTTTTGTCCACTTTCCACTATGATTAAATAATTATTTTAATTATTTAATTATTCATTAGCCTTTTCTCTCATTAAAATAAATAAATTTGATTTATTTAATTTAGTCAATTCTCTTGAGTTTTGAATTAAATCATTATTTAATTCAAAATGATTCCTTTTGTCACATTCCTCCATAATTAAATAATATCTTTATTATTTAATTATTTACTGGTCACCTGGAGTAAATAAATTTTATTATTTAATTTCTCCAGCAACCTCTTTGTCCGTGCCAGTCTTATCTTCCAAATTAATTCTTATCTTTTGACATCTCATTTATTTTCAACCCTTGATTGAATTATATTATAATTCAATCTTGGCCTTTCATCCTTATCATTTGCCCTAATTTTGACCTAACCCTAATTCTTATTGCAACATTCAATCTTGACCATTGATTCTAGGGTATTTGTCATCTTCTCATCCTGGCCACACATTCAAAATTGCAGTTTTTATAAAATGGCAATTTTGTTCTTATCTCTCTCTCTCTCTCCCTTGCTCTCTTGACTTCTTGCATTCTTGGTCTATGTCAACTTGCTGTCAACTTAGGGTCATAGTCATTAACAGTCATAGTCATTTTAGCTCATTGTAGGGTTATTTTTATTTTCTGCAAATCCTTCAACACTTGCATAGGGCTTAGTCTTTAGTCATAGTTGCTCACATAAATCTGAGGGCATTTTTATTTATCTACAAGCTAAGAGGTGTAACAAAG
Organism: Sequoia sempervirens; assembly: GCA_007258455.2. Lineage (NCBI taxonomy): Eukaryota > Viridiplantae > Streptophyta > Pinopsida > Cupressales > Cupressaceae > Sequoia > Sequoia sempervirens. Next base: position 13,569 of record VDFB02255594.1, read on the forward strand.
GTTAATCATGGAAGGTGGAGACTTAGGGTAACTTCATCCCTTTTGTCTTCACATCACTTCCTTTGTACTTTGTTACTTCATAGGAATTTTAATTGTTATTGTGCAAACCCCTTTAACAAATTTTAGGATTTTCCCTTGATTACAACTATCACATTACGAAATGGCATAAATGATCGCTTATAGATATCTGTGACTAAAGTTTTAATCCACCATATGAAAACTTCAACAAAGCATAAAATATTTACCAATCATCAAATCAATCCACAAATAATCCTCAATGCGCACCAACCAAAGTTGGTCACAACATAGTGAGGACCCAAAACAAAATCCTCGAACATTCGTAACACACTACATTCACCAAGTCGGGCTTCTTGCACTATTAAATAGGAAATTAATCAATCAGATCTTCTAACTTGCACACCAATTGATACGAGGCTCCAATATTCAAGGATAACATGGATCATGCATCGAAGAACCTTCCCTGAGATCCACAACTCAAGATGATAACAAAAAATTGCATATGAATCAATGAACACAATTTTGTCGGATGCTCTATTCTAGCTTGACAGTAAATCACTTAGCTTTAATCTAACTTCTAGTATGAAGAAATACTGACATGCAGATCTTATCATTGACTAGAGTTTCCATCAATGACAATGTCAGATGACATTTGCAGTGTCTCTTTCCAACAAGGAAATCCCTTGCCATTGAGTGGAGAGAAACCCAAGCCCTCCAAAATCTCTAGGAAGGCAACAAAATTCCCAGGAAACACAGTGAAACCCCCTGTGGGATTTAGAAGAGGCCTAGAGAAAATCCTGGAGAAATTTTTCAAGCTTGCCATAGGTGGCCTTTGATAGGGCCCAACATGAAGAATAATAAACATGGGTAGCTGCAAGAATTTTGGAGCACACCTAGAATTTCCCTGCCAATGAGAGGGCTTAGTAATCTAGAAAGCAAGCTTTTCCTCAACTTTAGAAAGAAAAACTTGCCATAGCTCAGCTGAGGACACCTGGAAAGCAAAGGAAATTCCTAGGAACTAAAAAATTTCTCCTAACCCAATCCACTTCCAACCATACTGCTAAAACCAAGGAGGAGTGGGAAAAATGGACCATCTATAGCACAATTTTTTATGCCATAGAATGGAAAATCCGGAAGAAAGACAAAAAGTATTAAGACAATCTAGGGCCACTTTAATATTTTCTTCTTCCTGCAAGAGAGTGAGGAAAGATTCATCAACAAAATGGCCATTAAATAGTTGAGCTTGAGAGTTAGGCAACAAAATTCCCTTGACAAGTTGTTGGAAAACCGTGTTGGCTAGAAGGTAGCCAAATCCTTCAACAACAAGCACATACAAGGAGGGGGCAAGTGGGCACCCTTGCTGACTGGAATGAAAGAGTCCAAAGGTAGAAAATTGATGGCCATTAATGGTGATACAAGCAAAGGCATCCACAAAAAGCATTCAAACAGCCTAAATGAAATTAGGCCCAAAACCCAAAGCTTCCAACATAGCAAGAATAAAGGGCCATTCAATGTGGTCATAAGCCTTGGAAAAATCAATTTTGACAAGAATGGCTTTTTGGTTTGAGCACCTGTCCCATTCCATGCCCTCCCAAACAACAATAGTATTATCTAGAATAAACCTAGATTTGATAAACCATGTTTCCTCTAGGCACACAATCTGAGGTAAAAGATGGCAGATCTTCAAAGCCAAAGCCTTGGTGATGATTTTGTAGGAGACATTGATAACCATGATAGGCCTCCAATTGCAAATGTCCTCAAGATCTCCATATTTAGGCATGAATTTAGATTGTCTTTTTTTATTACGTTACCTAGAGAATTAGCATGAAAAGCCTCTAAGTAAACATGATAGAGATCTTTCCCAACATAGTCCCAAACGGCCTTGTAAAACTCACAAGGGAAACCATCAATCCCCAAGGCTTTTTCATCGATCGTGGAATGAACAGCTTCTTTGAGGTAATCAATTGTTAACAATTGACCAAAAAAATTTCTCTGGATTAAGGAAAGCCTATTTGGCACAACAACAAGGAAATCCTAGAGGGCTTGTTGTCACACAGACGTGGGTTTCTATGCAGTGAAAACCTACTCATAATAGCACACAAAGGCCTGGAAAATGTCAAGAAGCTCAGAGAGCACCTGAATGCCATATTTAATTTTTTTAATGCTTGGGGATAAGTTCCTAGCATTTAGAGCCAAAAAAACTCTTTAGAGGCACGATCACCAATTTTTAGCCAATGTAACCGAGCTTTAATTTGCAAACCCCTAGAAACATAATTAATTGCAACTTACTTTTTGTGCCTTAATTTTTCCACCCTAACTTTCAATGATGGGGAAAAAGGGTTGGCCATGAAAGCCTCATTAGTTGAGCACACATCAGTATTAGTAGCCTCATAAGACCACTGGTGAAAGATAGCCAGCTAACACCCATAAATGCGCAAAAATCTAGTCGTGTGAGTGATAGCATCATTCCACCAAGTAATTTAGCTTGCATGATGAGTTGGCTTGCACTCCAAATTCCAAAATCTGTGAATGTGGGCTAGGGTAGGCTTGTGGTAGACTAAACACATGTTCAAAAATAATTGAGTTTTACACATGCGAGGCTATTGAGTCTCCCATTCAATTCGAAAAGAAATAGGGAAGTGGTCTGACAAAGTCACATCCACAAATGGCTTAATCGAGAGAGAAGAACTCTCAAAAGAGAAAAAATATTGAGCTGAGATCATGTCACGATCAAGGCACTTAAATATTGTATCAAAACCAGCCCTATAATTACACCAAGTGTGTCAAAGAGAATGAGAATGGCGGTGACCAATATTGGGATCAAAGAGCCCCAATTTATTGCACATGTAAAACCATGCCTCCCTTTCACCAACTGCCCATCTGAATGGCAAGGTGCCATCTTTTCCATACGCCATCTCAACCATATTGAACTCCCCACATAGTAACTAGGTAGAAATTGGCAATGAATTAGCAATCCAATGCCAAAGCAAAGAGTGTTCCACAACATCATTAGAAGCATAAAAATTAATAATCCCAAAGGAATGATTATCAATCTTGAGAAGGATCCAGATGAGCTGATGAGTGGGATCATACCCATGGTCAACCACACAAGAGTTCCACCGTGAGGACAAAAGGGTGATAGCTCCTCCACGCCCAACATCATGAGAAGTGCAAAACATTTTACTAGTTGGCCAAATAGAGTGACAAGCTGAAGCAAGCAGAAAACCAGCAATTGCTACTTCTTGGAGACAAAGCACTTTAATACCAGAATAATTACTCAAGGTATCCCTAAAAAATTACTTTCTGGAGAGGTCTGTCAGGCCTCAGAAATTCCATGAGAGTAAATTCATGAATGAAACTCCTCCATATCATCGAAGTCTAGTTCCTCTTCATTCAAAGAAGAGAAACGATTCTACAAAAAAATTGACAGAATTGACCCAATCTAGATAGGAGAGGAAAATATCTACTTTTCTTGCATATATTCCCCTTCTTCCCTTGGTGGAGAAGGACTATGAGATCGCCTTTGAGCTCCTGAAACAAGAGGAGAAACATTTAGATGTGCTATCATGACAGTAGTAGGCTGAGGCGTTTCCTTTGGCCTGGGCTACGACAAAACATTATCAACCCCAACAGGAGCTTCTTTCCCCTTCACTAAACGGTTTGAAATAACTTTCATTGGTTCGGAGGCCTTGGGGTCCAACCCAAAACCAATGGACTTATTTTTGTAGTTCATAACCGTAGTCCATTTTTCATCAAGTTTGGTAGCAGAAGCATTAGGCGGGTGAGGTTTTTCAACATCTCATGGTTGAGCAGGTGTACAAGGCACTGCCAAAAGGTAGTCCTTGATCTTGTGGTTTGTGGACTAACAGCTATAACACGTGTTGGGAAGATTAAAATAAGTGACCTTTTGGGTATGTCTGAGAGCTCCAATTTGGATATCAATGAAGTCTTTTAAATCTTTGGAAAGTTCCACTTCCACACAAACCCTTTTCTGGGGTTGTGCCTAAAAGAACCTATCTGGATCAATGCAAATAACTCTCCCCAAAGAGGAAGCAATATGATTCAAAAAAGGAACACAAGGTAAGGGTAAACCAAGAAACTCAATCTAAGCCAAGACCCACAACTTGGTGTCATCCAAGACAACAAAATCACAGGTCCATTCCTGGAAAACCAACAAAGAAGACCTAACATACTAGGGACCATTGGCTAAGATAGCTTGGACATGATTGACCTCTGCAAAGTAGAACAAAAAAAACCTTGGTTAAATTTTGGACTATATCAAGGCAAACCCCATGAGGGACCCAGGCCTTGCTAACCCACTCCTTAAGCACACTTTCATGGGGATTCCTCCCAACAAAATATCCAACAAGGGTATGTTGCTCAAGCCATTGAAAAGAAGAATCAAAATATGGTAAAGGAAAAACCACATTAGCTAGGGAGTTAGAACACTTACCTCATGAAATACTTTTGGAACAAATTTATGGGGTCATTTGTTCAGAGGAGGAGCCATTGAGAAAAGTTGATGAAATGCTAACACAAACATGAACTATTGGGTTAGAGCTAGTTGAAGGCATATTAAAACACAAAAATACACTAAATGCAGTTGTACACATAGGAAAAGAGGATTTTCTTGTGCAATAAGCGTAGTATGACACAAGAGGGGCCAAGAGTGATTGTAGACACCACAAAACCCTAGCAGAGCTCATACACCTTTACCATATACCTACACATTACTATAAAATTTTGATGTTGAGAGGCTATTTTCAACCTTTCACTCTAAAACAAACCCTTGAGATTTCAATGCAAATAAGATTGAAATCTGGCAAAAGGGTTGTCCTAGGGATTGAATGAGAGGAAATGAGGGGTTCACCACCAAGTGTAAACTTGCAAAAGACAATGCAATGAAAAAAACAATGTGATATGCAAACAAATGAAAATGACCTAGAAAAATGAATAAAATGCATTAAAAAAAGTTATGAAACTGGAAGTGTGCACCTAGAAACCTTGGAGTAACTAGAAATGGTTCTGAAATTATAGAAATTATGACTTTTTGACTAACTAGTACTCATTCACTAATCTGGGTGAATTAGTCCCAGATCAAGGTTTTTGCATGCGAGTTTGTTTCAAGAAAAGGGTATCAAAATCTACAAACATATCTAATAAAAAACTATAGTGGGACTCATTCACCACTATTGGTGAATCAGTCCCATTCCACTTTTTCAAAAATTGAAAACTATGATCTACACCCCAACACCTGCTCTTTCCTTCCAACCTGAGTTTCAGATCTGAATCTATGAAAAACACCTACAAAATAGAATTTGACTTGATTTTCTAATGGGGAGGTTTACCTTGGTCAAACCCCTTGTTTGGTAATTAAACACTAATAAGAATGATGAAATGTGCATAAAAACACTAGCCTCAAGTGTGTCTAAGACTTGGAAATTTGAAATGTGATGCAATCCTATTCTAATGTGTAAGAATATGATGCAATGATGGAAAAGAAAAGATGAATAGCTCACTTGTTATGATCTCCAATCACCCCAAATGAACTATAATGAAACGTGTACCTTCCTTAGGCTGAATGTAGAGTGACAATGGAAGATGGAATCACTTAGGAAACAAGTATTTAGGCTTGGCTTGATGGCTAGTTGCATCTCCCCAACCTAGAATCCATCATGATTCACCATAGGAATCCATGATCAACCCTTAGCAATGCTAGATCTTGATTGAAAGTGAGCTTGAAGACCTACAAAAAAATTTTAATTTTCTTCCAATGCTTCAACTTTACTTGCTTATGGAATTAGAATGCTCTTGTGAAAGATTGCTTGATGCTGGACTTTTGAAAATTCTTGCTCAAAGTGCTTAGAGTACTCTTGGATTGCTTAGATTATGAAAAATGACTTAGAAGGTTACTCTTATAGGCATTAACACCTAATTGATTGTTATTTAGATCTCAAAGGCCGACATTCACTAAAAACTTGAATTAAATTGATGAATTCCTGCTCAAATTTGAAAAAGACTCCAAATGTGACTCATTCACCACACTTGGTGAATGGTTCCCACCTAAGGGGACTCATTCGCCCAAGGTGGAAAATGAGTCCCACCTTAGCTTTTTGAAGTTGGTTTTCAATGATTTGGATGATTTTATATGATTTTTAAGTGAAATGAGCCTTGAGATTTGAAATAATGGGTCTTGGGGGCCTATAAATGGTGATTTTAAGGGGTAATGAATGCAAGGGTGCCAAAATAGGTCCAAATTATGTGTGAAATTTCCTTTTTTTTCAAGAGTGCATAATTTTATACACTACATTTAGCCCCCACTTTAGCACCCATATGACTCTACATGCATATGTAAGCTAAATGAATCCAATGATGACCTTTCTTTCATAAAATGATACACATAAAAGTTAAATCATGATATGGGAGAATGAAGCCCCCACTGTAGCTTATCTACAAAACCATAATGTTAGGAACCACATCCTACAACATGAATCCATTAGGTGTCCAAAAATCCTCTTATCAAACCTCTGTCTAGAGATCACATTCAAGGGTAGATGTATGCCCCCCTTGATTCCACTTGCTTTTATAGAGGTGGAATCAAGATAGAAATCAAACCACATCGAATCAGGTAAGTCATATCATACAGAATTTCAAGTACCATGCCACATAATGATAGATATTTGAGGATGTCGAGAGTGGAATCATAATTCCAACACAACAAATGGTGTTGAAAACAAAGCTCACTAGCACCCATTATGTTAATTTTAATCAAATGCACTTTTTAACCCTAATGTAGTAAAAAACCTAGTTTTAACTTACATAAGAGAAAAAAGTGAAGTAAATTCTAACTTACCTTATAATTTACATTTTTGTAGCCTAAAAGCAATTGAAGAAGAATGAAATATGCCTAGAAAATGAGATTGCATGCCTATGAGACTAGACGTGTTGCGGGACGAAGTGGCATGTGGTGAGTGTCACCATGAGGTGAGTTGATTCTTCTACCTTCACTTTGCACTTACATAATAATTTTATTATTTTTATGCATTTATAGGTTAATTTAGGGCCTTGGAGAAAAATTTCACAAAGTGTTCCATTTTTCTGCAAAGTGTCCCATTTTTTCACAAAGTCTCCCTTTTGTTCACGAAGTGTCCCACTTTTTTGCAAAGTGTCCCAAAAGGGTGCTAAAGTGTTTAGGGCCTTTAGGAAAGCACATTAGAACAAATTTAGTACACTTTTATGATTGTTGATGTAAAAAATAAAGAATTTAGATTCCTTATAGGACATATGTTTGCTTTCTTTGCTAGGTTCCCACTTGTTTGCATCAGTGTCTAGGTTGTAGATAGATCAATTTTATGAGAGATTTATCCCCCACTCTTTCAATGAAGGATACAAAGTTGCTTCAGACTATAGGAGTATACTAGACATACCTCATGCCCCCCATGAGGTACCATGATGTGATGCTAATGGCGCTAGTAGAGTGCTAGGATGTTGACACTTGTACATTCCATCTACCCATTGGAGAGATGACTATCACACTATAGGACATACACTACATACTCTAAGTTCCCATTTGGGGTGAGCGAGTACATTTCCTAGTAGAGTAGTCATTTCGTGAGATGAAAAATGACATGCAATATTGTCTTTACGAACTAGTACATGATGAGAGGGTGAGGGAATAGATTGATCTATCAATGCTATTGTATTCACAAGTCCCATTAGTTAGATAGATTATGATGATTAAATTTGCATTAGTACTCATCCTAGATGGTCAAGAAGCACACCTAGAGGGAGGACTACTACATTTGATATGAGGGATGACAGAGCAGTGCATAGTATACGCCTAGGGGTGTTGTTTCCTAGCTTACTTATATTATGATCTTGGTCGATTTGTCTATTGGGAGGTGGATAGTATGGTATATTATATGCTTCTACAAGTTTGGTGCCTTGATCATATCACTTGTACATGACCTACCACCTTCCCATGTCCAATAGCCTTGGGGTATCCTTGGGCCTTTAGCTATCCTCTATGGTAGTTTTGGTAGTATGGTGATTTACACTTTTGGAGAATGTGATTTAACTGACTGGAGGAGGACAAGATCCTTTGGAGACCTTATTAGCTTGTGCTCCAATGGCCAAATCACACTTGGTAGATGAGGAGATTACAACTTGGTAGATTTTTGATTGGTAGACACAATTATGTATTACGTCCCTTCTACTATGATTAGGTCATGCAATGGTTTGAACAGATGCAAATAACACCTAGGGCACAACCCTTCTTCAAGAGATTAGTGTGGAGTGCTCAAAGACCTAGTGATACAGTACGGTTCACTATAGAGGATGTTGTTTTCAATGACTTTGGGTACTCAAATCATGATATGCCTTCGGTCTTCGATGTAGATGACGTTGATGCCAACGATGACTATGAGGAGTGGTGGATAGTATAATGACTAGCTCCCATATTTTTTATGGAGGAGCTGATAGGTGATGCAGGACCTTCCCAAATGAGGGGGATGATGTAGACGATAGGGTCAAGGAGACACACTACAAGGCAATAAACATAATTACAAATGTCATAAAAGAGGAGTATGATCAGAATGCAAATCCTGACTATGATAGCTAGGACAGAGGAGATGAGGAGGATGACAAGGAGGAGCAGTCCATGAGTGAGAGTGATGAGGCAATAGAAGAGGATCCATTAGAACATGAGTGGGGAGATTTATCTCCCATTTGTATGACTAGATCACGAGTAGAAAATATAGTAGGCATCGATACCCATAGTCATGGAGAGGCTAGCACATCCTCCATGTGCCCTACACATCACTAGATTGATTTTACATAGCCTGTTAGGGATATAGGTGATGATATTTTGTTTATTGTTATATTTAATATTTGTGCTTATGCTTTATATATATATATATATATATATATATATATATATATATATATCATGATGTGTACTAATTATTTATTATTTCTATCTTGTAGGATCTATGAGAGACCTTTGATATTTCTATCGACAGGTGGTTGTAGAGATAGTGTCCCCATCAGTCAACGAGGAGGCCATGCAGACTCAAACTATGTGCCCCCACCCATTGTGGATCAGGACCCAGAGACCATATGCCAAATTTCAAGCAGCATACAAGAGTTTGAGGAGGTGTGTCCACTGAGCCAATGTTGCCCCAGAGGAACAATCATCTCGGACCCTAGTAGAATTTGAGAGAATGGAGGTAGAGGTAGCCAAGTTATAGGTAGAGAGATATTAGATAGTAGGAGAACATCGGGAGGCCCTTGGGAAAATATTGGGTTTAGAGTTTGCTCTTGGTACATTCAATGGACCAAAATCATGATCACACACCACCGTCTCTTGAAAAACTGCTACTAGACATATGTGACCACCAGCTCCCAAGGGATTTCGTGATCATAGGCCTTACTAGTATTGTATATATTGATGAAATGTACAAAAAACTTTGATATATATATATATGAGCACTTATGTTTTATTATTTGTGTTGGGTGTTAAATGTCAATGTGATTAATTAAATAACCTTTGTAAGATTATTTATTGAATTTATTCCATGATTTAACATGCTTACAATTTCTTTTAGATGCAACCTTATGATTAAGTATGTTATGATAAATAAAATGTACCTATAATCTAATTAAAGAGCATTAAATACATATAAGGATCTAATCTAACACAACATACAAGATGAGTTTGAATAGTATGAAACCTAAAGTAATCATTTAAGGATGAATTAAATAATCACTTTAGAGTTCAAGACACGTGTGTAACTATTTGTCAAGAATGAAGCAATGTGAAAGCATATGGAATATAATCTAGTAGCTCTAACAACACTGCTTTATCATTCATACTATTCAAAGAGGTTAGGCATAATACTGGCACATATGTGTGACATTGATAGGGTCTTTGAGAGGCATACCATCCATTTCTATTAACGTATATGCACCAAACCCATAACTTTCATTAATTATGTAAGATCTTAACAAATTAGGGCTGAATTGTCCTCTTTCAGCTGGGTTGGTATTAACATTTCATTGATTTTCATACAAGACTAAGTCACCTTTACTAAATGTGTGAGGGATAAATTTATCACTATAATTACATTCTAATTGCTTAGCATAAGCTTGGAGATGCTCAAGAGCGTTAATGCATTGTTCATCAAGCATCTCAAGATGATGCAATCTTTGTTGTTTGATTTAATAATTTATTTCAAACATATTTAATATTCTCCTCCAAAAAGCATTAATTTAATAATCTTGAATGATGAACCTTTTCCTAATTAAATTATCAAATTAAAATTTTCTTTTTTAGGACACCAGGCTTGCTAAAAATATAAAGTTTCTAAAATTAGAAAGGGGATATGACAAAATGTACATAGGAGAAGGTTCTCTATTCGCATTCATAGGTAGGTCCTACGATGTAAAGGTTATAGCAAGCGACCCATTTGTAGGATGTGTAGAAGGGATGGGGAGATGCATAAAAGAGGTCCTGTTTGTGTACTCCAAAAGGACTTCCTTAAGATACCTCAAAGGTTCAACAATCAGACAGTGACCTATCTATATTTTACTTCACAATGTTTAGGGATTCCTCTAACTATGCCTGCTAAGGTTCAAGGTTGGGTTACAAGGCTGTGTGCTTTACAACACACACACCTACAACAAACCTAGAACACGAGAGAAGATTCCTTCAACACTATGAAACAAAACCAAAATATTTCACATTGAGTTCACCAAAATGTAGAGGAGGGAGACTGACTACTCAAGGAATCTAGGTCATGGGAGAGTCTAGAATAATAGGTTACCCTAATCTACCTCAACCTAGTCGGGAAAATGCCTAAAGAGGGGACTGCACTCAACCTCCTCTATAATGATGAAATCATTCATAGATAGTTCATCACTTTGAGAACTTTCCATGTTTGATATTCTAGGATGGCGAAGTGTTGTGGTACCTATGGAATTTATAGAAGGTCGGTAAGACATTTGAGCTAGAAATTGATCAAGTTGATGGGATAGTAATGTGATCAAAATTAATTGTTGATACGAATGAGATTTAATTTGCATTCCCAATTGATCATCTCACTTGACAACTTTCACATGTAGCCTCATTGCATCGTTGCAATGGTTATTTAAAAATTAGCTTGTGAAGTATGTTATCTGCATTAGAATTATTGGCCATGGGGAAAAATTAAGGTGATAAATATTCGGTTATTTCCTGAATTCATATCATTTGTGGTGCAATCATTTTGGTTACTTTTTTTTTGTAGTGTTGTTTTCAAGATTTGACAATTAATGGAAAGAAAACTATGCTATATTTAGCAACTAATTGATAACCATCAAGAAAATGATAGTGTGATGGTTATATATGGTAGGGAAAATGACTTGAAAATGGTTTGATTTCTAAAATACATGGTTTTGTAATTGAAGGAGTAACATTTAATTCTATTATCATCTTCATATTATGATAGTTCACAATCTGTGAGTTGGGAGTGTGAATGCAATGTTGATCATATAGATTTGTTTCATGCATGAACTAGGATTATATTTTGTGTGTAAAATATTCCTACAACATTTACTTCAACATTACATATGACATAAATGACACCCCTAGAGTCATTGAAAATGTATCCCTTGCTTAATTCAAGAATAATTAATGACAAATAGTACTTGATAGATTGCCTTGATCTAGTGTTGTGAGGTGTTTTACACATCCACATTAGGTCTTGGGCCCTTTTAAACCTAAATTAACCTAACTCTACCTTAACTTAATGTTGTAAAATGTATTTATCTAGATATTCACATTCAATTTAAGGGGCTTGTAAACTAAGTGGACATAATTTAGTGTTGTAATGTGTTTTACACATTCACATGGGATTTAGGGGCCTTCTAAGCTAAATTAACTCAATTTATCCTTATTTTAATGTGGTAAAATGTATTTATTTACACTTTCACATTAAATTTTTGGGACCTATTGAATTTATGACCTTTTAATAGGCCATTATGACCCCATATTGTGCATCCCAAGGCATATTTTGATCAAAAACCTAACAATATTAATATAAAATCTTAACATCTTCACTCCCTAACACTTTAGCATGGAAAATAGCCTCTATGGGACCCATTCGCCACCATGGGTGAATGATTCCCATCTAGGTAGGACTCATTCACCCAGGATGGTGAATGAGTTCCATTTGGCCTATTTTTAGGGCTTTGAGTAGGAAAAGTGGGTTTTTAATTCAAATTTCTCCAATGTTAGCCTTTTTGGATCAAATACATGGGTTATTAGGTGGATTGCCTATATAAACAAGCTTTCAAATCCTCATTTCAAATAAGAAATAACAAGCAACATAAGCATGCATGTTATCAAGTCAAGTAAGAAAGAGTCAAACATTCAAGATCATTTCTAAGACATTCAAGGGAAAATTTCATCATCAATTGTTGTAGCAATTCAAGATCCATCATCATGTCAAGAATGTCAAGCATCAAGCATGTTTTTGAGCTAGTGTTGTGATGTTTCATCCAAGATCTAAGGTCAAGCATTGTCCTTCATTCATCCCAATATCAAGATCTATATCCAACATAGCCACTTCATGTTAGATTGCAAACTCACAAGACATCATCTACAAGACACTATTTAAGGTATCATTGTTCACGTTTCATATCCTATGTTTCATGTTTTATGTCCTTGTTTCATTGTTTCATCATTTGGTTCAATTACCTACATGGGGTTTGACCAAGGAAAACCCCTATTCCCTAATAATCAATGCTTTTTCTCTCTTTCTTTGTGTGATTGTAGATTTAGGTGTGTTTGAGCATGAAGAATCATTAAAGATTAGGTTACAAGCTTTTGGAGTTTTCTCCCCATTTGCAAGGTCAAAATATTTACAAAAATTCCTTTATAGTTCCAAAAATTAGGTTTCAAATCTGGACACCTGGAGGAGTAGATTGAGCAGACCGAGGAGAGTAGATCCACACATTGAAATTCTAGAAAATCCAAACTAGACTCATTTGCCACAAGTGGAAAATGAGTCCCACTGTAGTTGTTTTTTAGAGATCCTTGCAGATTTGGATACCCATTTGCTCGAAACTTTATCTCGTGTAGAAATCTAGAACTGGAACTAATTCGCCCAAAATGGTGAATGAGTCCCACTAGGTCAAAAAGACAACAATTTCAACATTTTCAAAGTTATTTGCAATCCCCAACACATTTCCAAGTGCATGCACTTTTTTCTTCTTGCATTTTCAAGTCATTTAGTGTTAGTTTGCATCATATTAGGGTTTTTCATTTTATTTTCCATTTCATTATATTTTCCAAGCCCTAGCTTGGTGGTGAACCCCTCTTATAATCTGAATTCTTACCATAGGATACCTTATTGTTAGATATCTTTCCTCTATTCCATTCTTGGGGTGAGATATCTAGGGAATCCTTGAATGTAGTGTTGTGAAAAGTGGGTATGCTCTATGTCTTAAGTCATATGATAGCATTCTCCCCCTTTTCCATCAGTTACATTTTGGTGAACCTACATTTAGAGCATCATATTTCTGATTTGGAGTGCATTGTCATCCTATAATTAGCTTGCATTAACATTGCACTAGTATTTGTATTAGTTAATTTTTATTCTAGGGTTTCAAAAATTTGCATTAGTGAAAGTGCATATAGGTTGAACTTTTGCATCTCAAATCATTGAAAAACATTTGAAAACTACATTTTCACTTAGGTTACACATCATACAACATAAAAAGCATAAAAAGGAATTGAAAACTTTTAAATTTTTTGAAAAAAAATCCCTACTGGGAATCATTCACCACCTTGGGAAAATCAGTCCCAGTGCCCCTCTGAAACTGCCTTTTACAACATTGAAAACCTTGTTTCTACACTTTTTTTTACTGCCATTAACTATTTGCTTCAATAGGTTAACTTTATGTTACATGCATTTCACTAAATCTATCTTAGTTTAGTCCACTTCATGCATTGTTTAATTCCAAATTTACATTTACAACATTTCATCTTTCATTTTGTTGCATAGTGTAACCAACAAATTACATTATTTCCAATCTAAAAATTACATATAAACATTTCAATTTAGGTCATTGCATTGCACTTTTCCATAATAGCATGTTTTCTTTTCAAGCATTTAGTGTTTCTAGAATATCAAATGGCTTGTATGATTCTATTTTCCCCACTCATGGGCATAATGAAAAAAAGAAAAGCAAAACCTTTGATAAGCATGTTGGATAGCCTCCTAATATCTATCGGATTTGTAAGAATCTCATAACACAAGAGGATGCAAGTGTAGACTGTGTGATGTTAAAAATGTGAATGAGAAATTTAAAGCTAAACAACACACCAATGAAACATTATATTAAGAGATTCAAATAACAATTCAAATTAAAGTGATAAATCCCTTAATGGCATCTCATTGTTCTCTATCTCCAAGGATTTGTTAAGTCATTATTGCTCTCAGATTGTTTGTGCATTATGACTTTTAGAATGACAACCTGAAGAATGATATGTTGGAAAATGCAAGAATATCTTTCCTACATGATTGATTGTTATGTTATATTATTGATATGATAATGATGTTGTGATGTTGTTATGATAATGATATGATACTAAATGTTGTAATTAAACTACTAGAATTAAGATGCAGCTAATGATGAAGCCATGATTGTGCTAATGGATTCTAAATTGCTAATACTAAAATACTCAAATTCTAATGCTCAAATAAAAATTCTGCAAAGCAAGATTGCTAATGATTGGGATCCTTTTTGTTGTAGAATGAGGTTGTATTTATAGATTTTCCAAGGCATAAACTGAGGTGGCAGCAACCAACGGTTTTGATTTAATCTTGAGAGATGAACGGTTGAGGATGAAAGATTTAGAGAGAATAAATGAGAGTGTTCCCTTCATAAGAACAATTTGTCAAGTGTGAGGAAGAATAAATGGAATATGAAAGCCAAGTGTCCCAAAATTGTTTAGAATTTGTTGAAGATAAAGCCCAAATTAAATATTTGAAATATTCAATTTGCTGAGACACATGATGAGGTGGAAGGTGGAAAAAGTATTAGACATGTGACTAAATTCAAATTTAGAATTTAAATTTAATAAGAGGAAGATAATTAAATAAAATAAACTATTTAAATTTGTTTATTTAATTAAGATTAGAAGAATATGATTTAAGATAGAAGAATTAGAAAATGAACTATATAAATAAATTTAGAATTTATTATAAGTAGACAAATTAAAAGGTTTATTAATTAAATAACTTGTGTTTAATTAATTAGTTCTCCAAACCAATTTTAGGTGTATACATTTTTCTCCTCTTTGAAGTGATGTGTTTACACATTGCTTCAAAGAAAAATTTGCTAATAGTGCTGAAAAAAAAATTATGTATGCCCCAGACGTTGATCTTTCAAGTGATGATGAATATATGCCCCCTCAGGAGATAAATCAAAGAATTTTTGAATTTTTGGAAGTTTTTGAATTTTTTTGACTTCTTAATGTTTTTCTGATGATTTCCAAATTTTATGATGCAGAGATGATTTATCTCCCGAAAATTAATACTAAACTTGCAACTTTGATTAATTGAAGCCCTAATTTTTTAAAAAAAAATCCCACTTAAATCCCACTTATTACCCCTTTAAAAAGGTGAAAGTGAAGAAAAAGAAGCTCATTTGATTCATTTGCATTTGGAAAATTGAAGTGGTTGAGCAAGTTTGAGCAAATTGAGCAAGATGGTGATCCCCTACCAAACCCATCAATTCAAGCGAGTTCGACATCACAACTACCCAGCCGTGTATGGACCTCCGATACATACCTTGCGAAACCTCTCCGTGAATTTTGAAAGTTGTTTTTCCCACATTTTTCAAGTTTTGAAATTTGTTTAACATGCTTTAATGCATTTAGGGTCCATTATAGCGCATTGGGTATCTGTTTCAATGCATATAGTAGTTTAGCGTATAGATGAAGATTTTTAGCACATTTAGTTGATGTTTTAGAACCTTAGGATTTATAGCGCATTGATAGCATAGAGTATCACATAGATTGATTTGTTTAGCGCAACTAGTTGTTTAGCACATATGGGTCATGAAATAGTGCATTTGATGAATGTTTTAGCACATTAGGTTTTTTAGCACTTTGATGCTACAAAATGAGACATTTGGTTTGTTTTTTTAGTGTGTATGGTAGTTTGGCACATAGAAACCCTATTTTGGCACATTGATAGAATTTTTTAGCACATCCATGGCTTTAGTGCATAGAAACACTATTTCAGCACATTTAGACTAGATTGATGAAATTTTGATTATTCTCCTTGATTTTAATGATGTTGATAGATTAGATGATGATTGATTTCATGATAGGTGAGAATCAATGATAGGATGATGATGATTGACCTCACGACAAGTGAGGATCAATGATAGACACTCACGATATTTTATCAAAATCTCATTATAGTTGATTAGATTGATAGGTTGATTGATGTTGATTGATAAGATTGCTGATTTATGATATGTTATGATGATAGGAGCCTTCGAGAGTCCTTCAATATCGATAGTGCTTCCCAAAGATCCCAAAGACCTGGGACATGATTCCACAACTGGTGTAGGTTGATTTAGATATGATTTCATGATGTGGGTTGACTTTTTTCATAGATATGCCCTAGTATAGGATCAACAGGGGATTTTTTACTACTTTGGTTGAGAGGTGGCATAGTGACCATAATAAATTTCATTTAGCCACTAGTGAGATGAAAGTCATGCTAGAGGATGTATATCATATCTTGGGGATTCTTGTTGTCAGCGAGCTAGTTGTTTATGATCACACAAAGCAAGAAGGTACTGATGCACTGTGGAGGATTTTCCATGATGATGAGATTAGAGAGTATGAGATCCCATGGCGAGAAATGGTTTCATTATATCAACCATTACCTTGCGTTCTAATCAAATTCATTGGAGGTTTCCTATGTCCCAACCATAGGTCGAAGGGACTCTCATTCGGCTGGGGTCAAATATTAGAGAGCATGATTACATAGGGGATTAGATATGCATGGGGCTCCTACATGCTAGCACACTTATATCATGATCTACATTAGGTGGTTTGTCTTGGAATGGCTAGTTTATCAGTTGGGGTTACACTACTATAGATTTGGTTGTGGGATCACATAGCTGTCAATCGGCCAATGGTAGATAAAGATCATCTAGTTGGTAGGCCCTATGTTTTTGGATACATAGTTCCAGTTGTCTAGCATAAGCTAGGAAAATTGGAGTATTGGAGATGAGTGTTGGATGATCTAGAGATGGTCACATGGCGGCCATACTTGGATTGTGAGCAGTGGCCAAAGGACAATATTGAGATGTTGTATGTGTTCATTTCCAAATACCTAATAGGTCAGACACCATTTTGATTGAGATATTCTTGGTTATGAGGGTGCTTCGACAATATGGAAGAGCTCAAGTTATCCCCCAGGGAGTTGCCTTGTATGCATGGAGGTGATAGGATATTCAAGAGTGGGGACCCTCCTTATCATATGATGTAGCTTTTCAGGAGTATTTTGGATTACAACCATGAATATAGGAGTACCATCTAGAGATCACAGATGCATTGATGATAGATGGTTATGCGTAGTATTTATTTACACATCCTTTCTTGAGGATATTTAGTCTGGATGAGCCTGTACCGACACTAGATGATGATTAGAGGGCACCACCACATGCACCTAGATGGGGGAGAGATGGGGGAAATGGAGATGAGGAGGAGGGATATGGCAGTGATGGAGGGGATGGCAGGGATGGGAGTGATGGAGGTGATGAAGATGGAAGAGATGGGGGTGGAGGTAGTAGAGATGGGGATGCAGGTGGAGGAGATGGGGATGCAGGTGGAGGTGGACCAGTACTTGATGTGAGAGCATCTCAAAGGAGGAGATCCATGGTGCCTACAAGACAACAATAGATTCAAATTTAGTTTCCCTCTCATCAGCAACAAGCACAGATAGCTACTTTACAGGCACAGGTGTAGACTTTATAGGGATAGCTAACACATGCATAGGCACAGATTGCTACTCTCATAATAGAGAGAGATAACATGAAATAGCAGTGTGAGTAGGCTGAGTGCTTGGTAGAGAGATTACAATGAGTTGTTGATGGGACCAACACAATAGATATTCTTAGAGGTACAACATTAAGCTAGAGAGGTTGAGTATTACAGGTTATGGTATTATGCAGCAGTCCCTCTAGAGTGACATGCCCCAAGCTATGCTTAGATAGTTAGTGCTAGATTAGGTTGCAATCATTCATGTACAAAGAGCAAGGGTGTGATAGGGCCACCTCCTAGAGATCTAGGTGCAGGACCATCAGGTGGTGTAGCAGGAGGTTCAGTGAGGCCAGCAATATCTGGGGGGAGCAACACATAGCTTCTATGTTGGCATTTGATGTATTGATACTTGATTATGTATACATTTATTTAGTCAAAGACATGATGATTATTCTACCTTTTTGATGATGTATCTCTCCATGTTTTATGATATCATTGTACACTTGACATTTATTTTAAGATTATATATGAGATGCAACCAATGCTTATTGATCAATATCATGTCTATTTTCTTTTATGATGGATGCTTATGATGAATGTATTTGATTATGCAAATGAGATGTGATGCACCTTATCTTTTTTTGTGTTTTCTAACGCAAATATATGATGTAATTCATGGATGGATGAATGATCTATGATCATGTTTTCTAATGTATGTATAATATGATAATGATTATGCAACTACATGAGAATGATTTTTTTTGTTTATTTGAAATGTACTCCATCCATTAATGAGAGATAAAATCAGTTTGAAATTTTTTCAACCTTGGAAAATCTAAAAATGCACATGCAAATCTAATATGGATGCATTCTATTTTAACCATGCAAATCTAAATATGCAATGTTGTCATCATGTCAGCCAATTTTTCATGCTTTTATCATCATTAAGCCTTTGAATTGTTGAAAGTTAGTACAAACATCAAGGTATAATTAGACCATGATGACCTCAGTACTACTTCCATTATTTTTGATATTACATGTTAACACAAGCATCTAGGTATAATTAGACCAAGATGACCTGAGTATTTCTTACGTAAAATAGATAAGAGTTAATTATTTTCCTATGCAATCCAGAATGCCATCAGTGATACTTTATAGAGCACATCTTGCGACAATTCACATAGTAGTAATGATCAACTCATAGACAGTAGACAAAGAAAAGTATCATACTGCATCATAGCTTCTCTAGTTCGTGACATCCTCAAGTTTCTCTAGAGAAATGATAAAAAAAATAAATATACAACAATTGAACATTCATGCTAAAGTAATAAAACCATGATTCAAAAGAACATCATCCAGTTAACTTTGGTTTTGATTGATTGATTTTTACTAGTGATTTGGATGGTTGGTTTTCTAAAGATTGTGATTGATGTTCAATGTTGAGTTGTACTATGATTGTTGTGTTTGATATGTTGTCTAGCTACTATTTGCCTATTGTTTTAAGCTCAAAGTTTATTGCCCCCGATGAGTTCAAAATTTTGCCTCCAAGACAGGGTGAGACATGATTGTGACACCAGGATATGTACATGAGGTTTTATGATGAACAAGCATAATGATGGCAAAAGTGAATGGTTGACACAAACAATAATAGATGGAAAAGCTAATCTATCACAAATAGTGCCTATTACCACGTTTTCACTAGTTTTTATTGCACTTTTTCTGATTTTATAATTTTTTTGACATTTTCTGATTTTTGATTTTTTTTGTATTTTTCCCTTTTTTTTTTTTTTTTTGTTTTTTTATTTTTTTTTTTGTTTTTTTGTATTTTTTTTTTTGCTTTTTTTTTTTGCTTTTTTTATATTTTTTGTATTTTTTGTATTTTTTGCTTTACTTTTTTGTTGTTGTCACCAAGACGCTTGTTTTCCAAGTTTTCATCAAGGTGACCATTTTTTTAGGACTTTTTCTCATTTTTTGTATTTTTTCAAGACTTTACCATGCACTAGATTAGTTAGGTATAAAACTTGTTGAGATGGATGTTGTTGATAGGTTCCTCAAATAGGTCCCCTTCAGGTGTAGACAACTAATAGCTCCAAATCCATAGACTAACACAATGACAAAGGGACCTAGCCAATTAGGTTCAAACTTCCCCTTATTTTCTTGATCTTGTTGATTGTGAGGATTCTCTTTTAAGACCAAGTCACCAACCTAAAATTTTCTTGGTTTTACTCTATGATTATAACTCCTTGACATTTGTTGTTGATAGGATTTCAAATGATCAACAACATGTTGATGGCATTCATCTAACAGTTCCAACTATAATCTAGATACCTGATAGTCTTCCTCTGAAATGATTCCCTTCAATGATATCCAAAGTGAAGGTAGCTCAACCTCGATAGGTAGAATGGATTCTAATCCATACACAAGGGTATACGGTGTGGCTCCTATAGGTGTGTGGATGCTAGTACGGTATTCCCACAAAGCAGGGTTAATTGAACATGCTAGTCATGTCCAACATCGTTGACAGTTTTCTTGAAGATTTTCAAGATGGTCTTGTTTGAGGCCTTTACTTGGACATTCCCTTGAGGGTAGTAAGCTATGGAAAATTGATGTTAGATATGAAATTTCTCACAAAGTCCTTGGACATATTGATTTTTGAAAGGTCTACCATTTTCAGTGACAATGGAGCTAGGAATATCGTACCAATAGATAATGTAATTTAGAATGAAGCAATTTTTTTTCCAATGATTGTGGTTAACGGGACGGATTCAATCCACTTTGTAAAATATTTTGTGGCTATGATGATGAATTTATGTCCATTGGAGGATGATGGATGAATCTTACCCACAAGATCAAGTCCCCATTGACAGAAAGTCTAGGTTGATGTGAATAGTTGCAGTTCCTAGGCTAGTGCGTGTATAAGATTACCATTGACTTAACACTTTTTGCATTTCTTGATGAGTTGAAAAGATTCCTTCTCCATGTTCGACCAGTAATACCCCAAGTGTAGGAGTGTCTTAGCTAGAGTTATTCCACTTGAATGAGTTCCACAGATACCTTCATGAACTTTGCATAAAGTCATTTCAGATTTGTTATGTTCAAGACATCGAAGGAGAGTACCATTGAGACCTTGTCGATAAAGTGTATCTGCTATCAAGGTGTGTCTAGCATCTTGACAGATGAAATTACATTTTTAGTCTTGGGATAGATCAGGTGGAAGGGTATAGTCTCTCAAATAGGCATAGATATTCCCATAGACGGATGAATCAACATCAACTAGATGGCATATGACTTGCGATTCAGGATTATCATATCCATGATTAAACAATTGTTCCACCAAGAACTCATAATAGCTTCATTTTTCTAATATCTATAGCAGAGAAGCAATTGTTGCTTTGGTGTCTACAACTTTGTTATCGACTCTTGGGATTTGTTCAAATTTTATCTTAACAAAGTATTTATTGAAATAATCAACCATTCTCTTGTACAACATCATCTTTTCATCTTTTTTTTATAATCATCATTCACCTGATTGATGACTAGTTGGGAATCTCCATAGACTTGCAATTTTATGATTCTCCATTCCACTGTTACTTTGATACCAATAACTAATGCTTCATACTTAGCCATGTTATTGGTGCAAGGGAACATGAGCCTATAAGATTTCAGGATAGTATATCCTTGAGGCATAACAAACAAGATTCCAGCACCCAACCCATATTGAGTGTAAGACCCATCAAAATATAGCATCCATTGTTGTGTTGTCATGGTGATGACATTTTCATCTATAAATTCAATATGCATAGGATGGTCATCTTGCAGTGGTGCTTTGGCTAACTGATCTGCTATCACTTGGCCCTTGATTGCTCTTCAATCCACATACTGGATGTCAAATTCGATCAATATCATCACCCATTTTTCTAAGCTTCCTGTTAGGGTAGCTTTGTTGAGTAGATACTTTAATGGATCAATCTTGGCTATGAGTTTGACAGTATGGGTTAACATGTAGTGTCGTAGTGTTTAGTAGCAAACACTACTGCCAAACAAGCTTTTTCAATGAATGTGTAGTTAATTCCATAGCCATTCAATGTTCTGCTGATGTAATAGATGACCCTTTCTTTTCTCACAAAGTATTCTTGTGCTAGTAGAGTGCCCAAAGATACCTTAGTTGTTGCTATGTAGAGTAAGAGTGGTTTTCCCTCTATTGGTAGTACCAATATAGGTGGAGACATCATATATTATTTCAGTTGATTAAAATTTGCTTCACATTTTTTGTCCCATCTGAAGGAAACATTTTTGTGTAGTAGGTGATTAAAAGGATGACTTTTTTCTACTAGTTGGGAGATGAATCTTAAGATGGATTGGAGTCTTCCTTGTAAACATCTTAGCTGGATGATTTTCCTAGGAGTCGACATTTCCATGATTGCTTTGACTTTGGTTGGATCCACTTTGATGCATTTAGCTAAGACTATGTATCCTAAGAGCTTTGCTAATGTCACTCCAAACACACACTTCTTTGGGTTTAATCTCACATTGAACTTTTCCAATCGAGTGAAGATTTTATCTAGGATTTCAAGATGTCCTTCCTTGATGAATTATTAGGCTAACAAGTCCTCCACATAGTCCTCCATGAAGGTTTCCATCATTTCATGAAATATTATTGTCATTGCACATTGATAGGTGGCTCTTGTGTTCTTCAATCCAAAAGGCATGACGTTCCAACAAAATGTTCCACATGGACATGTGAAAGCTATTTTAACTTGATCTTCTGGTGCTATTTTGATTTGATTGTATCCTAAAAATCCATCCATAAGTGATAACAGATTGTGTCCTACTGTTAAATCCATAATGATGTCTATGTTGGGTAGAGGAAAATCATCCTTTGGACAAGCCTTGTTAAGATCTTTAAAATCAGTACATATTATGATTCTGCCATCTAGTTTGGAGGCCAGTACAATGTTAGAAATCCACTCAACATAGTCAATTGGGCAGATGAAGCCTGCATCTAACAACTTCAATTATGCTTTCACTAGCAAGGTGATGTGTGGATGCATTTTTCTCAGTTTTTGTTTTACTGGCTTCACTCTAGGTGGTAGAGATAAGTGATGCATTATCAGATCTAGATCTATCCCTGACATGTCAGCATAGGACCAATCAAACTTTATTTGTCTTTCTTCAAAGAACTTGGTGAAATTGGGCTTTTCTTGTTCTGTCATGGATGTTGCTAGATGTAGGGTCTTTACTTTCTCTAAAGTGACAATGTTGATGGATTGTGTAGGATCAACCAATACTGATGATCTTTCATGATAATGTTCAGGAAGAGTGTCAAATCTCTCATCCTTCAATTCCTTAGAGATGTTTTCATTGTTGGATACACTCTTTATTTTTACTTTTCCATCATCTAATACTGTCATTTCATGGTTTTCACCATTAGATCAATTTTTAATATTTTTCATTTTATAGCTAAGAGATTTGACACTCCCCTAGCTCGAAGCTTTGTTATGAGATTTAGTGGTGGAACTTGTTTCTAGGTTTCCGGAACAAAGGAAGTTAACAATGACATCATCATCCACAAAGATAGGGACTTCAAGAGGCTCGGTTTGTTCCTATTTGATGAGTTTGGGATGTATTAAAGGTAAAGGATCATCAGATTGGTCAAGGTCAATAGTGGTGAGGGTCTTGATGGCAACATTTTTGTGGTGTTTGATAGTGACGTCAAGGTCTATAATATTACTCTCCTCTTAATCGTCTATCTCACTCAATGTTTGATCATCCTCACTAAAGTCATTGATATGTTGTGATCCAATTTCAAGTGTTCTAGACCCTAAACTTCGTCCCTTCGTACATGTGGGTGCATACCTTTGTATCACATCAATTTCCTTATCTTGACAAGATTCTTCAGACAATGAATCCTATTCATATTCATTTGAGTTAGTTTTATAACTAGCTTGGATTTGTAGGATTCACTCACAAATATTTTGATTGGCTTCTTCCTTTGTCTCTTCCTTGTATCCTAGCCTTGTCTTGTCTTTTGTATTAATTGTGATTGGCTAGATTGGTTCCACAATACCCTCTTTTCATTTTCCGATAGGACCTTTTCCTTCATACCCCATATGTTCTAAGATTGTTTTCCCTTTACCATATTATTCTATTTGTATGTTGGTAGTTGTTGCTATGGATGCTTCTTTGTCTTTGTAAAGCTAATTGAGAATGTCCTTATCTTTGGATTTATCAAATAAAGTGCTCGCCTTTACAAATTTACCATCAAAAAGTGTGATAGGTTGTGAGGATTGTTGTCTTGATGTTGATGGTTGTCCATATGATCTTGAAGAAGGTAGCAACTATGAGAGACACAAGGACTGATTAATGGAATACTCACCCATGCCTTTATCTTTCAACTAGATCTTTTTCTCAAACTGTTTTGATAGAGAATTTAGTTGGCTTTCATTGTTTGATGGATTAGGATCACCAATGTCTTTATCTTTTGACTGAACCTTTTTCTCAAACCATTTTGGAAAATAATTTAGTTGTCTTTCATTGCTTGAGGAAGTAGAAGTGAGAGCTTCTCTGTTATGTGGTACAAAAATATCTTGGACTATCTTTAGCGTGTTGCAATATTGAGCATTATTAGAATCAACTAAAATGGTGATTTCTTGTCCATTGTAAGGAAACTTCAAGCATTGGTGATATTTTGACAAAACTACTGGCATTTCATGAATCTAAGGATGTCCCAAGATTATATTGTATGTCAACTCTTTGTCTAAAACCTAATAGATTATATCCTTTACAACTGGCCCCACTTGAATTGGTAACATGATCAGTCCTTGAGAAGATCTTTCTTTATCATCATAAGCTTTTATAGTGATCTTTCTTTTGACATCAATTGCATTTTTTGAATATCCTAGTGCACAAATAAGCTTTAAAGTGAAGATATTTAGACCAACTCCTCCATCTATTAAAACATGTTTGACCTGTTGTTTATGAATTAAAACCTCAATATGTAAGGGAGCGTTGTGTGGATGACTAAGTGATGCATCATCATTTTTAGAAAATGATAGAAAATGGGGTGCAATCAAATGTCCCACCATGGCTTGGAATTGACATACTTCCAAATTATTTGGTACTATGGTAGCGACTAGAGCTTGTTCTAGAATATCCTTGTGAGCTAGTAAAATTTTCAAAAGTTCTAATATGGATATTTGTGCTAGGATTTTCTGCAATTGGTCAACTATGTTGTATTGATGTAAAGGGGCAACAACTATTTTAGATGTAGCTCCTTTTAATTTCAATTTGGATTTCCCTCTTGTGGTCACATTGACTAGTTGATTATCTTGTTTTTCTCTGATTTTAATGACATTAATCTGATTATTTAGTTGCAGCAATGTTTGTGGTCAGATTTATTGGTACGATGTC
Source organism: Sequoia sempervirens (assembly GCA_007258455.2). NCBI lineage: Eukaryota > Viridiplantae > Streptophyta > Pinopsida > Cupressales > Cupressaceae > Sequoia > Sequoia sempervirens. The sequence continues at coordinate 39,046 of VDFB02255594.1, forward strand.
TTGTTTATCATTGATTTTGATGTCATTTCTTTGATTTTCAACTGCAAAAATATGAAGGATAGTGGTGTCATAAACATAGTTCACATTTTTACCTTTGTTGTCTATAGAAGAAGATTTTCCTTTTTCATAGTTTGGTAAAGGGTTCTTAAATGCTCCATGATCATTATTCATTTGAGGTCCTTCTTCTAATATTTCCTTTCAATCTATCAAGTCTTGTACTAAATGTTTTAGTTGCATACAATCATTTGTTTTGTGCCCTTTGTTTCGATGAAAATAATAGTAGTATGCATCATTCCACCATGATGGTTTAACTCTTGGTTCCCAATCTCATGCTTCTAGTAATTTTATAACTTTATGTACAAGAATTTCTTGTAATGTTGATTCAAGAGACTACCCTAAAGGTGTAAATTTTCTATGATTTGATGGCATTTTATATGGTACTGAAGTTGGTTTAGATTCATGGTTATTCTAATTGTTGTTTGTGATGGTTTTGGAGGTAGCAGTTGTTAAGTTAAAGATTGTTTTTGAATTTTGTGTAGTAGCAGTAGCATCATTGCTACCAACATTTTTATTTTTTTACCATAATTTTAGTTTATCATTGTTGTTATAATGATTAGAAGAGTTTGCAGAATTGTTTCCTTCATTATAGATTTTTAATACCCCTCTTTTGACCAAGGCTTCCTTAATTTTGAGTCCATTTTCAATCATCTTTTCAAAGCTGGGTGGACATTGCAATTTGAGTCTATAGCTCATCTCATCGTTTAGATTATCAATGAATATTTCCATCTTTATGAGCATATCTAGCAAATGATCTTCTCCATCTTTGTGAAAATATGAGAAATAATTCACCATTTTCTATTTTGTGTTGCAAAGATCTTTCATGGTTATCTTGTGTTGAATGTTGTAGGAATATTGAGTGATAAACTTATTGACCAAGTATTCAAAGGACCTAATACCTGGTGGTAGTTTTGAAAACCATTCCATGCATTGGCCACCCAAACTTCATGGAAACAATCTCATCAAATAAGTCTCTTCATGTGTAAATTCTGAGCTCATGGTACAAAATTCTCTTACATGATCTATAGGATCAGTTTTTCCATTATATTTATCATATAATGGAAATTCACAATGTTTGGGAAAAGGTATCATGTTCACAATTCTATGAAAAGGATAAAGGAAAATGTCTTGCAACAAATATCTTTTTGTGGTTCCTCTTTGCATGTCAAGGAGTTGTTGCAGATTTTTCATTTGATGAGTTAAAGCAGCCATTGGATCTATGTTTGGTGGATCCATTTCTATTCTTTTGGGAGCTCCTTTTAATTGATTAACATCAAAGTCATTGGGCAGTTTGATGCATTGATTTTTTAGCATTAAAAAGTATTTTTATCCATCTTTTTCCAGATTTTTCTCCATGAATTTGTGGAATTTAGGGTCTTGTTGAGCTTGTTGAATATCTTCCCCAGTTATTTCATTAGTTTAAGGTTGGTGGAATCTATGGAAGGATTTTCTTCTCTTCAGCCATGGTGGTTTGAATTTCAATTTCTTTTTCCTTGAGTTTTTTCTTTTAAGATCTTGTTAAAACGGGCATACAAGTGTTAAAGTTTTTACTAGACTTTGATCTTTGTTTGATAAGTGCCAAGGATATACCCAAGTCAAATAGAATGAAAAATCTTATTGATGAGACTAAGGTGAAATCTGATAGACAACATTGTTTCATGATGAAGGATGACATATCTTGATGATGAAACTTATCTTAACAATCATAGATGTGATAGATGATTAGGAACTACAAGGTGTTAAATCTTAGTTTAGTTAAAAAAAATTACTTATAAAAGATAGTTTCTTCAAGTTTAAACTAGTGTTGTGAATGAGGAATGGTTCTACTATGAAAAGGATCCTTAACTGTGCTTCTAATTTTTAGACGGATGATAAATTTAACTCTCTATTTGTGAATCAGATGGATGTGCTAAAATAGGGTATAGATGTGCTAAAAGATGGAATGGATGCACTAGACTATCCCCTAGATGTGCCTAAACATGAAACTAATGCACTAAAAGATTTGATGAATGTGTTGAAAAAGACTATGAATGCACTAAAAGGTATTGCAAATGCGCTAGCAAAAGCTAGAGATGCACTAGACTGTTCCCTAAATATTGGTTCAAGTTATCTGATAAAAATTCAAATTAGCTCTATTGGAGTATTAGGTAAATGTGCTAAATAGATTGAAAATGCGCTAGAAGATGGGACAGATGCACCAGAATATGGCCTAAATGCGCTGAAAGGTATGATAGATGTGTTGAAACAGAAACCAAATGTGCCAGAGTATGAGCTAACTATGCTAGAAAAAAACTCAAATGTGCCAGAATATGGCCTAAATGTGCTAAAAGGTATGATGGATGAGCTACAACATAACCTATATGCACTAAAAAATGAGGAAAATGTGCTGGAATATGAAGTGTATGCGCTAAACTGGAAATGTTCACTACTTTTGAAATTTTGTCCAGTTATTTTTCTTTGAATTAGTGAATTTGAATGTTTTCAAGGGATAATCTTCTAAACAATGATTTTTGTTTGATTTCCTTGTTTTTGAATCATGTGAATTAAATTCCTTAAATGGATGATCTCTTGAATAATGATTTCAAACACAACAACAAGTTGTAAAATAGTTGTTTCAAGCCCATGATTTAAACATTAAGTGTATGTTCAAGAATCTAGTTTGATTCCTTTAATTTCCACAGGTATAGAACAAGAGAAAATAGATCAATCAGACTCTCCTAATTTCAAGTTCATTAATAATATTGTAGCCCACATCTTAGAAATGTCAGCTCACACAACCGTGTCACCCACTAGTGGGCACCTATGTTTTTGTCTTTTCCAGGTCTTAACCAAAATCAAATCCTCCACTTTTTGCTAGCAATCCCTGATAGTTATATGTTGAGTATATTGGGGGTAGATTCTTCCCTTCCCTTGCACTGTGAATATTACAATGTTCAAAAACTGACTCGATTGGCTTCTACACTTAAAGTTCTTAGTAAGGGTTTCTGTTTGGTGTAGAAAATGATAAACTCCCTCAGGAGACCTTCAAACCTTTAGAACAAAGGCTTTGGGGATGGTTATCTTGCACACTACCATCGAATGTGAGTTTCCTTAGATTCATGTTTGATTATAGTGGGTTGGAATACTTGGCTTTAGTCATTCCCACTTAGGTCATTCCCGTAGGGTGAGTAATTTTTCTGACTATAGCAGGCCTTCTAAAGTTTCTATTGCATTAAATTAAAGAGTGAGTCTAGTATTTTGGTCACCTAGTGAAGGGGAGAGCATGGGCCTATCACTTTACAAGCACACCATACATGATGTTCATTAACCTTTTAATTAAACTAGATGCCTAATTTAATCAAAGGAAAACAATAACTCCAACCCCTACAAACAATGTTAGTAGTCTTAGATATTGTCTTTGGAAAGCGTATTAAGCCCCTGCAAGACAAAAAATATAAATCAGTTCTTAAAATTTTGAATTTCTACAAATAAAACCAAATTCACTAAAACAGAGACCATATGTGCTAAAAGATCAAGCAGATGCACTAAAATAACTATTGTACATGCTAAAAGAACTACTAAATGTGCTAAAAGATGAGTTGGTTGCACTGAAAGATGATCCTAATGTGCTATAAGATGAGCTGGATGTGTTGAAAGATAAGCCTAATGCACTGAAATAGGGCCTAGATGCGCTGAAAGTCACCACCTATGTGCTGAAATAAGCCACAGTGCGCTACATAGAAATTCACGACCAAATTTGTAAATGAACTTTCCATAAAACGTTAATAAAAATGGGGCTAGGCCCCACAGTGGGAGCCAATTTATGTGTGATGTTAAAAATGTGAATAAGCAATTTAAAGCTAAACAACATACCAATGAAACATTATATTAAGATATTCAAATAACAATTCAAATTAAAGCAATAAATCCCTCAATGGAGTCTCATTTTTCTCTATCTCCAAGGACTCATTAAGTCATTATTTCTCTCAAATTGTTCATGCACTATGACTTTTAGAATGACAACCTGAAGAATGAGATGCTGAAAAATACAAGAATATCTTTCCTACATGATTGATTTTTGTGCTATATGATTGATATGATAATGATGTTGCGATTTTGTTATGATAATGATATGATACTAAATTTTGTAATTAAATTATTGGAATTAAGATGCATCTAATGATGAAGCCATGATTATGCTAATGGATTCTAAATTGCTAATACTAAAATGCTCAAATGAAAATCCTGCAGAGTAAGATTGCTAATGATTGAGATCCTTTTTGTTGTAGAATGAGGTTGTATTTATAGATTTTCCAAGGCATAAATTGAGGTGGCAACAACCAATGGTCTGGATTTAATCTGGAGAGATGAACGGTGGAGGATGAAAAATTTAGAGAGAATGAAGGAGAGTGTTCCCTTCATAAGAACAATTTGCCAAGTGTGAGGAAGAATAAATGGAATATGAAAGCCAATTGTCCCAAAGTTGTTTATAATTTGTTGAAGATAAAGCCCAAACTAAATATTTAAAATATTCAATTTTTTGAGACACGTGATGAGGTGGAAGGTGGAAAAAGTAGTAGACATGTGACTATATTCAAATTTAGAATTTAAATTTAATAAGAGGAAGATAATTAAATAAAACAAACTATTTAAATTTGTTTATTTAATTAAGATTAGAAGAATATGATTTAAGATAGAAGAATTTGAAAATGAACTATATAAATAGATTTAGAATTTATTTACAAGTAGATGAATTAAAAGGTTTATTAATTAAATAACTTGTATTTAATTAATTAATTCTCTAGACCAATTTTAGGTGTATACATAGACAATCATAACAATCATACTTTTTCTTCTCCCAATACCTCTCCTATTAGTGACGAAGGTATCTTGGTGAAAGAAGATACAAGAATTGACAGTCTTGATTGTCTCTCTCCTCCTCCCCTTTTGGAAGATATTAGAAAACAAGAAGATGAGATCATAGAAACATTTCTAAACATCACCTTACCTATCCTTCATTCATCCCTTTCTTGTGAGAATGTTTTAGCGAAAGAGGATGATATCATAAATAGCCATGACAATCAAAATTGTCTTTTTCCTAATATCCCTCTGCGATGAAAAGAGGATAGGTTGGTGTTAGAAGATGTGCCCATTGGAATTCATGAAAATCTTGTTCCTCTTTTCCCTAATGCTCCTACCATTTGGAAATATCTATTTAATAAGCATGAAACCCATAGTTTTCCTTATTTTGATGCCTCCCCTATTTGTGATGAAGCTACTTTATGAAATATAACCATAGAATGTGATGAACATATAACAAGCTCTCCTACTAGGGTACATAGTCTAGCACAAAAGAATGAGACCTTAGAGAAAATGGACAATCAAATTGAGCCTTCTCTTAATATCCCCACGATTGATAATCATGAAAAATCAAACCATTGATCATTCCCCTACTTGTGATGAAGTCATTTTAGAAGAACCAATCCTTGAATCTCAAGAACATTTGGTTTGTAGTTCTCCTAAAAACACTCCCCCTAGGAAGGATATCATGGAAAAATGACAACATTTTACCTTCCTTAGGTGATGACAAACAAGTGATTCTATATTGCTCTTTATTAGAGATACATCAAACCAAGACTGTCGAGGTTATGAATGTGCAAGTTTCCGTTAGATCCCCCTTGATCAATGGACCTCCTACATATCCCATGGGACATCCTAGAATCCTCTAATTCTTTACCCCTCCTCACAATGACTTCAAACTCAAAACAAAGTTGAACTTATCCTTTACCCACCATCACACAAACCTCAAATTCAAAACAAACCTGAACTTATCCTTTACCCACCTAAGAATAATGTGTCACAACAGTTGAGACATAATACCATTGCTCATACATATAACAATAGAAACCATCTGAAACCAATACAAACACCCCCAACAAACTTACCTTTGCCTAATCCCATCCTACCTAGTCCTCCTTGTTTTCCTTCGCATAGTGGGAGGGAGTATGATCTTGTTGAACAACTTAAGAATACTCCTACAAAGATATCCTTATGGGACCTAATTCAGAATTCACCTAATTATCATGCTATGCTTCAAACAACCTTGAAACAAGTTCCTATCCCTTCTAATGCACAACCAAATGACATAGCAGTCGTGATTCATGGAATAAATGCTAACATTTTTTTCCACCAAAGTGAACTCCCCACTTTGGAAACATAAAAACAAATTAATGCTTTCATGGCATTAGTTCAACATAAAATAAAATGGATAAATATTACCCTTGTGGATAACAACTCTATCCTTAACATGTGGAGTGTGACCCTCTTGGATAGACTCTTGGTGTCGATAAATCAAACATTCAACCTGATTCTTTATCTATCACAGGATTTGACAATGTAGGAAAGAAACTGATTGGTGTGATCACTTTACCTATTACAATTGGAAAGGACACATTGGACACACCAATCCATGTTATGCCTCATGATCTTTCATATAATCTCCTTCTAGGCAGGCCATGAATTCATGCAATGAATGGGGTGCCTTCCACTCTTCATCATCAAATGAAATACATCTACAACAAAAAAGTGTACACACTCAAAATGGACCCTAACCCAAACATTTGTCTAAATATTGAGAAAATTAAGGAGAACCCCTTGAAAACATTAACACCAACCACACAAGTGGAACCCATGCAACAAAAAGACAAAGAAAAACGCATTGAGGAAGTCATGAAACTCTTAGAAGATGACTGGGGTTCCTTAAGATTTCACACCAAAATTCATGGGAAAATACAAGATCACAACAAAAGACTCTACAAAGGAAAGGAAAAAGCGGTAATGTCAACACAAAATTCAGAAAACCCTTTGAAAGCATCCACCTCAACCACTAAATACAAAGAATAAAATTATACAACAAAATTTGATGACACTAATTATCAACAACCACCAGATCCAAAAGAAATGCAAAAACTTTATGGAAAAGGTTATGAGCTTCTGAAACAATTGGGATATAGTGGAAAAGGATGTGGTGCTAGAGAATAAGGTATTTGTAACCCTATAGAGCCTAATATGCAAGAAATGACTCATGGTCTTGGTTAATGTCCTTTGATAGAAATAAACAAGCCTTCACTTGACATCAACACTGTTACAAAACATCCTTCTAAGCCGACTTTAACAATAGTGCATCCTGAACTAATAAACACTAGTGGTCTTGATTGTTTTCCTTTTCAAGAAATGAAACAAACAAAGAAATCTTCGCTTAATGTCAATGTCATCTCACAAAACACTAATGATTTGAATTTGTTAGATTTTACATCCTCCTTTCAAGGAGAGAACAAAATCTCACAATATAACGAGTCTTGCATAGGTATGACATCTTGTTCTAAGCAAGAGATATCTTTGTCACAAAATAAAGGAACATCTTCACCTATTGATCAAGAAGGTATCTTATCAAGACTACTCCAAGATCACTTGATATCTCTCCCGCCAATAACATGGAAGAAAATTTACTATAGGATTCATTTTGTGCATATCATAGAGTTCATGGTCATGCTACTAACGAATGCAAGGCTTTAAGTAACAAAATTCAACATCTTTAGGAGTGTGGTGCTCTTCCTTGTGTTGAAGCACCTAATTCTTCAAACTAATATCTACTTTCATCCTATTCTGCTCACCCTTGTCCTACACTAAGTTGGGGCAAGGGGTTAGTTATCCTTTTCCTCGTATATCACTTTTTATTCCCTTTTAGCTAGTTGATCACTTTTCGTGAACATATAATCCAACAAGCTTAGGATGTGGATGACATGCCTTAAGTTGGATCGGATGTGACATACTACCTTTTTCATGATGTAGCTTATTGGAAACATATGATTTGGCATAGGGCTTTCCGAATAATCTCTCATGTCTTCTTCTAATTTAAAGCAATTGCTCATAGTAATGGTGTTAGCAACCACTTTAAAGTGGGGGCATACCTCAACACTCATGTTTCATTGTGTGATTTTCTTTCTTCCTATGATGCATCCTTTTCTTTGTGGTGTCATTGTGCTTGATTCCCTCTGAGAGCATGATATTTCTTTGATTTGTCCTCTCTTGGAGATGTTAGGCTTGATGTTCCCTAAGAAGAGACCTTACATGAACTAAGCAAATTCCCTTTGAACATACCTTACACTATTTCACATTTACAACATTGGTTATATGGCCACCTTGCATAATACAACTTGAATGCCTGTGGAGCCATCTTGTTTGTTCATGAGTTCTAAGCATATGGAGTTTTTCTCTTCTCATGAAGCTCAGAAATCATTTTTGTGTGGTGCCTTATTAAAGTTCTTAGGAGGCATAAATTTGGTATGGTTTGAGCAGGAAGCCCAATCGAGGCATGACTTTCCCCATAGACACTCGCATGTGTGTGTGAGCACATACTGAGCATGTGTGTATGTGTCTCACCCTTTTGGGATTACTCACCCTATGGATGACCTAAAGTTCTATGGCCCTAGAGTGAGTGTATTGTGGATTACTCACCTAATGGATGACTTAAAGTTTCATGGCCCCAAAGTGAGCATTTTAATCAAAGCACCTATGTTGTTCTTTCTTTTCATACATCTTGTGTATCTTGTTTTGCTACATATCATACATCTTGTGTGTGTCCTTTTGTGCTTATGTTAGTTTGACTTAGGATCTTGGATCTTGGGGGCTTCATTGCCTCCTTGTTCTTTGTCATCCTAGACCATCTATATTGGTACGATTGGACCCCTCTTGAATGTCTACTTTATTGTATGTTTGAAGCAAGTTCATCCTCTCACTAAAGTTGGGGCTAAATGGAGTCACCGAAAAAGTATCCCTTACTTAATTCAGGAATAATTAATGACAAATAGGACTTGATATCACCTTCACCTAGTGTTGTGAGGTGTTTTACACATCCACATTAGGTTTTGGGCACTTTTAAACCTAAATTAACCTAAATTTTCCTTAATTTAATGTTGTAAAATGTATTTATCTACATCTTCACATTAAATTGAAGGGGCTTGTAAACTAAGTGGACCTAATCCAATGTTGTAATGTGTTTTACACATTCACATAGGATTTAGGGCCCTTCTAAGCTAAATTAACTGAGTTTTTCCTTAATTTAATGTTGTAAAATGTATTTATTTACACTTTCACATTGGATTTTGGGACCTATTGCATTTATGACATTTTAATAGGCCCCTATGACCCCATATTCTGCATCCAAGGCATATTTTTATCACAAACCCAACAATATTAACATAAAAGCTTAAAATCTTCACTCCCTGACACTTTAGCATGGAAAATAGCCCCTATGGGACCTATTCACCACCTTGGATGAATGAGTCCCATCCAAGTGGGACTCATTCACTTAGGATGGCGAATAAGTCCCATTTGACATATTTTTAAGACTTTGAGCAGGAAATGTGGGTTTTTAATTCAAATTTCTCCAATATCGGCCTTAGGGATCAAATACATAGGTTATTAGGTGGATTGCCTATGTAAATAAGCTTTCAAATCCTCATTTCACATAATAAATAACAATCAACATAAGCCTACATGTTATCAAGTCAATCAAGCAAGATTCAAGCATTCAAGATCATTTCTAAGACATTCAAGGGAAGATTTCTTCATCAATTGTTGTAGCAATTCAAGATCCATAATCATGTCAAGCATATCAACCATCAAGCATGTTGTTGAGCTAGTGTCGTGATGTTGCATCCAAGATCCAAGGTCAAGCATTGTCCTTCGTTAATCTCAAGATCAAGATCTATATCCTCCATAGCCACTTCATGTTAGATTACAGAATCACAAGACATCATCTACAAGGTACTATTCAAGGTATCATTGTTCATGTTTCATATCCTATGTTTCATGTATCATGTCCTTGTTTCATTATTTCATCATTTGGTTTAATTACTTGAATGGGGTTTGATCAAGGAAAACCATTGTTGGTTCCTAGATCAAAAAATCCACTAAATCCTAAAAGAAAGCCACACATCATTTTTAGACCTAGTGTAGGATTTGGCTAACAGACATGAAATGAGATTGAAACACATTTCCCCTACACTTCAAACTCTGTAGGACCTAGGGGGCTGACCCTTTCACAACATCTAAAGATTTAAACACACACACAATAGGGTATTGCTTAATAGATGATTCTCTCACAAGAATATGCTAAGAAGCATAAAATATCACTCAACATTGGATAAGACATTGGGTGAATTTTATCAACCAACATGGAGAACATGACAGATACAATTAGAAAATAAAATTGGAAAGTTTGAATTGATTTAATAATTTGGTACCAAACTAAAAATAAAAGATGCATAAATAATGACCAGTGCTAAGAAGAGGGCTACAGAGTCATATAACCAACACTTCATCTTACAGTGTTAAACATGTTTTGAAGATCTTTGAAACTATTATCACATTATGAAAAACAGACCACTAAAGCTTTATTAGATAACCATTCCTAAAAATCCACTTGAAAAACATAACACTTTTGTTACTTTTGTTAAAGCAATTACACTATCCCTTGAACAATAGGCAATAACAAATGCAACTACCATTCATAAAAACAATTATATTATTCACTGAACATAAGACAATAATAGATGTAACTCAAATGCAGCAAATGTGCATGAAAAAACCCAAGTAATCTTTGATTATTGAACTCAAAAGAGTTTTACATCTCAGTAATGGTGACAATTATCAGATAAAATATAAACATGAAACTTAGTTCAGAACACAAATCACCTCAGATTAATGACTAACGGTCATACTTCACCCTAGCTTTACAATTATTACAAAGCTTAGACTGCCTATCTTGCAGAACTTTCAAAAAATGGAACCCATTACAATAAGAAGAGAAAGAGAAGATAAAGAAGAAGAAATAGTCCTAAAATAAGTCCATGATTGACAACTAGCAACTTGACCTCCATCTGATCTTCAACAAGGAATAGGAAAAAGCCTCTCTCCTCTCTCTTCAAAACAAGCCACTGCCTCTATATTTTGCCCATTTTACTCTTTCAACAAAAAAATCCTCTACCCATGAAAATCATTCACTCAGCTCCCCTATAGTGTAAAAAATAATTCTGCTCCCATGAAAACCTTTTATTTCTACCCCTATATTGTTGCAGTTGCACTTCACAATTTCACCTTTTAGCAAAATCTTATATTCCACAATGAATAATTCATTCACTTTATTTTCACATTATATGCCCAACAATATCTAAAATCTCCACTCTTAGCCAATAAAGTTTTTTCACTATTACTTTACCCATGCTTTTCATTTTCTATCCTTAGTTGAAATATTTGCTTTTAAAAAAATTCGAGGGCTTCAAATATTTTTTATATCTGCTACACAAAATAACTCTTACCCATGCCTTCATTTACTTTTAAATTTTTGCTTTCAAGTGGTGAATTAATTTATTTCACCAGGCAACAAATCCTTTCTCTGTGCTTTTACCTTGCCTTCATACTTAAAAAATTTTCCTTCAAATTTTACCTAAGCCCACTAGGCTTCATTCATGAGGGGATGAGACAATGGAAATTGATGATGGGTGATGGAAATCAAGTCCATTGCTCATCGCGGTTTGTTGATCGAAATGAAGAGGCCTTCCCGTGAGAGGCCATGAGAGCTTTGTTGTTCCTTGGAAACTCTCCCAATAAACTAAAAACATTAAATGGATCTATTAAATCAATCATTCATCACTAGAAACATTGCATCATTGAAATTAACAAGGAAAGACAGATTTTTGGCTACTCGATGATGAGTTTTTTGTGTAACCATGATCTAATCAATCAGAGCAAAGAATTAAACTTGTTTTGGTCCAAAAAAATTTGAAATGTACTTTATATTTTCCCCTTTATATTTGCACAATATTTAAAATGTTCAAAATATTTTAAATATTAACTTTTGAAACTTAAAAAAAATGGTGACTTCTAATTATGTCTGCGGGCCATTTGGAGAAAATTCATTGTAGGAAAACCGAGACACTTTAAGCCATGAAATTTTGTGTGTGATCATAATCAATTATTTAGAGAAAACCCATTGCCTCAAATTTTCCCAACCCTTAAAATTCAGGTACCTCCTTTGTAAACTGGACCTCGGAACATGTTCGCCACAACAAAAGTACATTAAAATAATATATCAAATGATCTCCATTTTTGATGAAAATAGAGTTGTAGAGATTTTAGACCAAAAAAGAAATGTGTTGTCATTATATTTTCAAAATTTGACACTTTATAGAACATTTTTTGCATTGTCACGATCAAAAAGCAATTAAAGAACCCATCAAAACTTATCCTGGAGGTGCAAAATTGAACAAGCATGTAGACATTTGACCCAAGAATGAATTGTAGTAAATAGATCAAAAAAAGGGATCTTGAGGTGAAAGATATTAATCAACAAAGTTGCTTACTCAAGCATTTTTGCAATTGTATCTGTTCAAGACCAATTAAAGCTCACAAAGTCACCAATTTGAAAAAATATCAAAACAACTTATGGGGGGCTGCCACTAGAAACACAAGCTCATTCAAGTACATTGAGTATGTGTGCAAGAGGGATTTCCTTCAATCATCGTTACTTGCAAGATATTAGGGGTCAAAGTTGACCACCTTAAAACATTTTAGAAATGTAGATGTAAAATTAGCACAAACTGCATTTGCTTTTGAACTCAAAAAAATTAGAAATGAGAGTATATGAATGTAGGGAGAATGGAGAGAAACAACCATTTTTTCTTGACAATCATTCAGCTGTGAAATATCAGCTCAAATAAGAGGTCACTTCGCAGAACTAAGAGTTCACAAACAACAAAAAGGTGCTAAAACCTTCCATCTTTGCTTTTCAAAACACTATCAAAACTCATCATGGGAAGCTGAAAATTGACATGTACGCTCACATATATCACATGAGTGTGTCCACAAAGGTTTTTTTCATGAAAATCAATAGGCTCCAAATTATGACCCTCCAAGGTAGGTCACTTAGGCATATTTTTTAGGTGCACTTCTAAGTGTGCAAAGGCAAAAATTTTAACATGGGCACTTCAAATTTGCAAAATTTGAAGGTGCCACCAGTGGCTCCAACTGGGGATGTATGCCCCCTATGGGAATAGCAAGAATCTAGATCTCTAGGGAGTAGACCAAATGTCGAGTCCATTGGGTGCTCAAAACTGCTCCTTTATTCAACCTCTTTTTCAACTTCACTTGGTGACCCCAGGCCACCAAATGAAAAAAGAGAATCAATATTTACCTCTATCAAATACCAATTTGTTAAAGGAGTTGATCTCCCTCAATCCATGCTTACCTCTATCACACCACAACAACATGAGTGACTACAATTCTGCAAAAACAAGTGTCAAGCTGCCATTGAATAAGTGGAAACTTGCTTTGTGTTTAGCTCCATGTTCACATGGCAGCCAAATTACATATGTCACATCACTGCCACTCTCTTCATTTTCTGATTTTGTATCAAGTGGCAAGATACAAGGGTAGTGATCAAAACCACATGAAAACATGGTCTTATCACATTTACTAACCCCCTCATAATGATCATGATTAGAAGAGATATCATGGCTGAAAAACAACATGCAATCCTCTTGTGTGTTGAGGCAAGGATTGCACATAAACTTGTAATTCCTTTAACTGAATTGCATCACATATAGGTTTATCTTTATCCCAACAACATAGCCCAAACACATTGTTACATGCCTCAAGGTTTTGAAAATAAAATTCATCAACACCCAAAGTGTTTTCACCTTCATTCAAATCATGGGACTTAGAAGAATTGTCAGCATCCCATACACAAATAATGTCTTTCATTTCAAGTTCAAAGACAATATTATCAACACTCTATATGTCATCATGAAGGGAAGCTTCAAGTACAGGTTCATATGAATCATAACTTTCATTTGCAACAAATTCATCATAGTGAGTCTCAAAGATGTATTCACTATTGCAAAGAGTATCCCGCTCAACACCATCTCCTACTGCTCCAGCATGAAAATCTGAAACATACTGCTCATGAGAAGAACTGTGAGTTGCAGATCTAGAAAAAAGGTCCTCATGTGTAAACTCATCATGAAAACTATCACTAGTTGTACCAATGTTTATCTTTATATTTACACTTTCATGTACATCTACATAAATGCTTTCCTTGTGTAAACATTCAGTGATGGCTTCAAAGGTAACAAAAAGAATAGAAGAAGGTAAAACATCAAACAAAACAAGAGTTCCCTATTCATCATTATCAACTACTTGAATTGATTCATTCAGTACATCTCCTGCATACATATCCTTCTCTTTATTCATACTGTTGCAGCAATCAATAGTGGCACACTCCTCATTGTGAAAATCATCATTTGTTTCTTCATTGTAGCTACTTATAGATAATGTCTCTAACTAAAAATCATTTCCCACTTTATCATTTGCAGCTGATATACTGACATTCTTAGAAGCATTCTTCAAATCTGCAAGCTCCTTTGTCTCATCATGAAAGCCTTCATCAATGATACATACACTGATAAGATTGGTATGACCAAGTCCATCATAATACTATTGATTATACATGTCTTCTTCAAAAAAGATATTATTTCATATCCATCATACTCTTGTTCTTGTGAGCCTTCAAAACCATTGTCATCATCTTCATTAGACTACTTTTCACTCAAGGAGATTAATTCTACCTCCTCCTCTTGAAAGGAATCACAATCATGAGGGTTGCAAATAGAGTTGAAATCCTCTTGATCACTCATAAAAAGATGCTTTTCAGCTGGTTACAAACTTCCACCTACAACACCATTGTTCTCATCATGAAGATGTGAAATTGCAAAATCAGCTTGATCTTCAACATATATTCAAAATCCATAGATGAGAAAATACTTTTAGTAGCATCTACATCATTGCAGCCTTCTTTTGCTACAAAAAAAAATGCTTTCTATTTATGTATTTTTAGAGCAAATAAAAGACACTTCACATGTTTCATTTAGCTCATCATGTCTTTCATCATTATGGTTGCAATATTCTTCTAGATATATTTCTTTTGTAGGTTGTTCCAAAACAACATGCTTGTCTATACTTGATGCACTATCATTCTCCTCAATCACTGAAAGCCATTGATATAAACATCCAAGGTTAGGGGGCTTCAAATCAGCTAGTGTAGTACTCAAACCTGGCTCACAATTCAAATAGAACAAATCGATGCAAAATGATTCATTGGGCCTTTCTGATTTTGGTATATCAAGCAAAAATTTCATGAATCTATCATGAAAGCCATAGGTGGATTCATCTTCAAATCTTTCCATATCACACAATGCATCAATATATGATATGGACTCAACCTTGTTTGCAATTTTCTCTTCAAATTCTTCTTGAGTATGTAGATTTCTTTCTTCAAACAAGCATTCATCATTCACTATTGACTCTTCTTCAAAATAATCAAGGAAATGTATCTTGACTCATGCCATGAATCTATGGAATGCATTGGTAAGCAAGTAAACCAACCTTCAACCATCCCTTCTAAAGTTCTTACAAAAAATTCATGATAACATCTTCTTGTTCAATCTAACAATCTTCCATCAAATCAATGAAACATTGTACATGTCTTGATGTTGATTCCTAAAAATCATCTCTAATCTTAGGAAAATATTCATTAATTCTTCTTGGGACAAAATGTGGGTAACCTTGGATTTTACTAAAACAACCATGCATTTTGCAAATGAAAATTGTTCCCTCTACAACTATTCAATCACAATATTCAACCTCCCTTGATTGTAGTTCTTAATTTCAATAAATAAGGGAACTAAAGTTTTTTAGGACTGCAAATGTGGTTTTCATATACATATTTATCTTTCTTGAAAACCAAAAAATGAGAAATACCTGGATATGTTGTAGCTGCTACAAATTTCCCTTCTTGATTGGAAATATTTGTAGATATGACACTTTCTTCACATCTTCATTGAGTTCTTTTGACAGAGTTTCAACTTCTCTTCACAGAGGACTGAGCTTCAAGCAATATGAAGCTACTTCAAGGATGAATTTCTTTCTAGTTCTTCTCTAGACAGCAGAGTCACATATAAATTCTTTGAAATTTGCTACAACAAAATCACTTCAAGGTCTGAAACCTTCTCAATATCTAAACTAGATGTTTAGATTCACCAAATTCTTGACTCTGTGATAAAATAGTCTACAACTAGAGATTCACAATTCTCCCCAGTAGAATCACCAATCTATTGGTTCTTTTTTTAGCTAAACCTCAAAATCCTCTAAAGGGTAGCCAACCCTTATGCTCAAGAAACTTCAAAGTCAGTGGCCAACTAATGGGTAAAGAGTCTTAGGCTCTTACCCCTACTCTTTAGGCTTTGTGGAACTAAGGAGAGTGTTCCTTGTTGTGTTCATTTGATATTTTGATTCCTCAAGAACACTTCAACACAACTCTATTCCTACTAAATGCAAATAGATATTATTTACTAAAGGCTTGACAGACCTCTAAGCAAATAACCACCTAATGCTAGGAAATGAATGATTTTTTACAACACATACATCATAAATAGAAGATTTAATTATTTATAATTTTATTCTCATTTTGAATCCCCAATCTAGAGTATTATCAACTCAATTGCTTCATCATTTGGGTAAATGGAGTCAATTATGCAACAACCAATAATATATCAACTACTTAACTCATAAAAATGTGGACTATTATCATAATGCTTTGCAATATGAGAAGTCACTATGCCTGAAACAAAACTTCTTATCAAATCCTATGCAACTCTTTACAAATTTGTGACTCCCCTCAAGCATTTAATTAACTCTTTGAGTTAAAGCCAAAACAGATCTGTACATTCAACTGAACCATTGAAGATGAACAAAAAGACCTTGATATTTTCATTCATAATTTGCAAAAGAGGATACAAAGGAGTGTATTGTCTCAAAACAAAAAATTTCTTCAATATCAGTAATTTGTATAAAACTAATTTAAGACTGTCACATATAACCCCTAACCAAGACAATGTACTGTTCCATTCATTTACATCATTTACAATGTGCTTCAAATTTGAGTTAATCTTTACCTAGACCTATTTAGGACTCAAGAATCAAATAGTACATTGTCTTGGTTAGGGATTATATGTGATAGTCTTAAATTAGTTTTATACAAATTACTGGTATTGAAGCAAATTTTAGTTTTGAGACAATAGTTTCCTCTATATCCTCTTTTTCAAATTATGAATGAAAATATCAAGGTCTTTTTGTTTATCTTCAATGGTTCAGTTGAATGTATGGCTCTATTTTGGATTTAACTCAAAGATTTAATTCTTGAGAATCTGAACACAAAAATGTTGTTATGATAAAATTTTGTTCGGTATAATGAGGACTATCATATTGGCTTGTTGTCAAATCCACATTATCTAGTTTATTAGTTATTATATTCAGTTGTTGCATATTTGAATCCATTTACCCAATTGATGACACTAATCATTTGACGGGCAATAACAATGGAATCAGTGATTGGGTTGATAATGCTCCTGATTGAAGTTCAAGGAAATGGGGTAAAGATATAAATCAAATCTTCAATTATGATGTGTGTGTTTAAAATTCGTTTCCCTGGCATTGGGTGATTTATTGCCATGACTTCAATAATATTATCTATTTTAATTTAATCATTGTCGTGAAATTCTTAATCAAATATTGTCAGAACACCCTCCTTTCAGGAATCCCCATAGAACCTAAAAGAGTGGAAACTAGAAAGACCTTCATTGAAGTTTCTTGAAAAACAGAAGATTTTAATTCCTCTGGAAAAAGAACCAACAATATTCTAACAATCCTTTTTGCTCTCTTTTTCTTTTTGTGTGATTCCATGGCAGGTGTCTTGGGCATGAAAGATCATTGAATGTGGGATTTACAATCTTTTTAAGGGTTGTCTCCCCATTTGCAAGGTCAAAATTTTCACCAAAAGTCCCTTACAATCCTAAAATTTAGGGTTTCAAATCTAAACACCTAGAAGAGCAAATTGAGCAGACTGAGGAGAGCAGATCTAGACTTTGAATTTCCAAAAAATCTAAACTCGACTCATTCACCATAAGTGGTGAATGAGTCCCACTAGAGGTTTTTTTCATAGATATTTGCATATTTGGATACCCATTTGCCCGAAACTTGCTCTCGTGCAAAAATCTAGAATTGGGATTGATTCTCCCATAATGGTGAATGAGTCCCACTAGGTCAAAAATTTAACATTTTCAAGTGTGCACATTTTGTTTTTTAGCTTTCTATTTTATTCTTCTTGCATTTTCAAGTCATTAAGTGTTAGTTTGCATCATATTAGGGTTTTTCATTTTATCTTACCCTAGGATACCTTATTTCCAAATCTCTTTCCTCTATTCCATTCTTGGGGTGAGATCTCTAGGATATCCTTGAATGTAGTGTTGGTAAAAAGTGAGCATGCTCTATGTCCTAAGTCATATGATAGCATCCTCCCTCTTTTCCATCAGTTACAACCCTATATTGGGTTAACATCAATGATAATACTTATCTCCAACATATTATTTAAAAATTAAGGAGATGCAATTAGAAGACAACAAAACTCTGCCAAAATACATTCATTATTAAAGGTTTTCAAAAAGTATTTTAGATTTATTAAATTTGGTACAATGATTGTCATTTAGTGCCAATGGAAGAACATGATGGAACATGGGTTTTGTATATTTCTTTGGATTCTTTCAAGCACCTATTGACTTATTTTGAGATTGATCTCATCTTCAGACTTTGATCTACTTGCTGCCCTAAGCAAGGTATTGTTGCATTTTAGATTTTCCTAAGGGTATTTGGCTTTCTCTTGGGTTAATATCATTTGTCTTTTAGGAATCCTTGTCTAACATATTTGAGTAGGGTTTTTAGTATTTTATCTTAGTACAACCTTAGATGCATTTAAGGTTAAGAGAACATTAATTTTATCAATCCATTAATCAACTATCCATAGAGGTAGAAATAACAAAATGAGGGTTTTACTTAGGAAAAATCCTATATAGCCACCCCTTTCCCCTCTTTGTTGTATTTTTGTAGGTTCAAATATGAAGAAAAAGATTACATATCAAGATTACAGAAGGTAGACAAGGAGTTACATACTTGTGAAATCAAATATGAAAAATAAGTAGCTCAGTCTAGGGAACACCACACCTTAAACTAGTCATTTTAACCCTAAATTCAAGTTACAGGTACACAATACTTTTCTGTTCTTGGATCTTCTCATTTTAAAAATATGTATTTCATTACTATGGAAAATTTATTTTTCAATTCAAGTTGCACATTCAAGTTAATTTAATAAATACAACAAAAATTCAATCAATTTCCAAGTCAATAACATAACCAAATCGAGGGAAAATTGGCTCTCCTTTTATGTTATTAGTCAATCTCCCACCCTTTTTTATTTGACTTATATGTTTTTTGGAAAATGATCGATATCAGTGAACATAAACTAGACATAGGATCCCTTTTTTAATTAAATAGTAGGTCAAACTAGAAAATAAAGAGAACTATGTGAATTTTCCAATTTTGAGAGGAAAATCCCTACACATCTTTAGTGGGAAGTCGCATGCCCTAGAGACCTATGAATGACAGATACAAGTTACAAATAGCAGTGAAAGGACAAAAACATAGTTGATATTAAGATCTATTGATCCCCATAATTGTCATGAGTCAAAGTGTAACTATGACATGAAAACATAAGACACTCATGGCCCTAACTTATAAGGAATGGCATAACAATCGTGAATTCCTAGAGGGTCCATGGAATATTAAAGTAGTATAAGACATATATCTTGAATGTAACACATAAAAAAGATCATAAGAAACTTCAAGAAAATATTCCCAAGTAGGTTTAGAGAATAATATATTGAGGAGACAAAAAAGTCATCATAGTTAAGACAACTTTAAGACACATTGACAGTCACCAAGGTAAGAGTGATGAATGGTTAGTATTTAAAGTGAGTTGACAATGAAAATTAAAAGGTAGATCACAATGAGAAAATGAATCAAAGGAATTGTTAAACAAAAATGAGGGTAACATCACATGGTGAAATGTGATGAAAAGAAAAGAGAAAGAATGAGTACCATGAACTTCCTACTTAGTGTTTACTATGTTGAATAGTCCTCAAGATGATTTATTTGAAAAATTAAAGTATGAATATATAGTCATATAAGGTGAGACAAAATGGAATTTTGATCTTTCATGAAGTACAAATAATGCATACTACATAAAAGTCATCAAGAAGTTGTTAATAGATTGTGCATGGATGAAAATAAGAGGAAAACATAGACATGAGTAGAAGGGAAATCTGTTGGAGTTGATAGTGAACCCCTGAACTCCCAAAAATAACTTGCAACAAAAATACCTATCACAAATGAGAGATCAAGCAACCGATTTGCTATGCAACCAAGAAAGTATTGATCCATAAAAGCATATGATATGCCTTCTGTATTGAATAATGAATACTTGAATGAATGATTAAAATGAAGGATCAATCCTTATAAAAGGAAAAAGAAAAACCTAGATGAGGATTTTATTAGATTGTGGCAAGTGTCTTAATCTCATACAATGAGACAACTTGACTTATATTTAGCCTGGAATCTAATAATAAAAAAGAACTAAGTTTAGCTTAATTGAATAAAGTAATCAATGACCTAATAATTAATTAATGATTAATTAATTATCAAGTGATGTCCTAATTACTTCAACACCCCACCTTAAGATCAATTTATGGAGAAGCTATAACCCCTAATGAAGAATTCAGTGTTGGATGCATGGATGGGTCTTGACTACAAGACTTGATGAGGTAACCACATACAAACAAATGAATCTCTTATAAATAGAGAAAATGATGAAACCACATGGGAAAAACTCCTCTCCAAAAGAGAGAAAATGAAATAATTGCATTAGTGAAAGAAGGATTAAAGGACTCAATGTGATCCCCCAAGGACTAATTTTGTCACACAAGTACAATACATGCCCCCCAAATAAGAGATACATAATGAGGATATTAATCCCACCATAAAGAAAGAGCTCCTATACCAATGATGAATACCTAAATACATAACACAATCCACTACCTACAAACAACATTTACTCCCTTAGGAAGAAATAGATCCACTAGTGATTGGAGAAGCCAATCCAAAAGGATGGGTGCATAAATAATCCAAATCCAAATGATGTGTGGACTCTAAAAAGTGATCAAGTGTCCAAATGTTAGAAAGAGATGAATTCAATCTAGAAACCCATGAAGACTAATGTAGAACAAGCTACAAAGATGATGAAGATGATGGGTCAACAACGAAGATGTGGCTATCAACAAAGAGGATATGAATGCATTTGTTAAGGTAATTCTCTATATCTACAAATAAGGATGATATGTTTGCAAGATACAAATCCCAAGTAGTTGTGTCTAGAAGAAAATGGATTTATTGTTGTATTGAATCAATAGGGGCTAAATATGTGGCAATTCCAAGTTGAAGAGGAATAATAGAAGATGAATATGTAATCTTGATCTAAAGAGGGAACATGAAGAGAAGTCACTACACCATTGGAACATGAAAGAACTATAATATACTCAAGCTTCTCTAAAGTATCACCATAAAATGGTATGGAATCTCCATCTACAAGAGGAATGAAACAATCTACAATAGGATCCTCTAGATATGGAGAGATATGAGGGTCTCCATGGATCTCCCAAAGTTGAGTCTAAAGTGTGTGGGGACAATCAATGTCTAGTATAATACACATATTGTCAAGATCAACACTAGAAAATATAACTCTACAACATGATGAGTAATAATACTCCATGCTAAATAAATCCCAAGTGTGTCTTGTGTAGGTATGAGTCCATAAAGATAAGGAAAAAGATCAAGCCACCTGAGATGTGTGAGGATTTTGTTTCACCAAGACTCATACTTATCCTTTGCCAGGATGACCATAAAAGTATGAACATAAAAACCTATGATACTTCCTCAATTGATAAAAGTAGAGACTAATAACCTCAATGCATGTAAATCAAATCAAATGAACTCATATCTAGTAAACCAATCCTTTCTAGTTGCCAAAACATCTACGTAATTGATAGAAATATACTTGAATAAAATGTACTTGGGGTGGATTTTGAAAAAGTTACATAAATGGATTTGAAGAGCATTAAAATACCTTTCCAATGCCACTAGAATCATGAAAATTGGAGATACAAGAAAAAAATTATGAGCTCGGATGTGAGAAATGAAGATATAATTTTGATTGAGGATAAAATAAACCATTTGGAAAATATGATGTTGAGACCCACACTAATGGAAAGTACTCAGAATTATCTTTTTGATGATATCTTGTTTTCCCGATTTCAACAACGTATGCCCAAGTTATGCCAAACAAAAAACTTCTCCTTTAGGGAAAATGGAGTCTAGGAGGGGGGCTTGAGGGTACATATTACAAATTGTGTACTATTGATGTCAACATGATGTCATGCTGATGTCAATGAGTATTCCATGGAATATTCCTCTTGTTGGAAAAAAAATTGGTGACCAAAAAATATAAGATGACAAAATATCCCCTTCAAGATTCCTTGAGATGTCAAAAAATTTGTTTGCCAAGTGAGATAGTAGATGGTAGATTTTTCTTATAAAATTGAAATATTGTGTTGATTTTGAGGTAGAAAACTTGAGAAATGGTTGGAAAGGATGCCAACCAATAGTGATCGGGCGTCAGAGTTTTAATGTGTGGCCATAAACTTGGGATTCCATAGGTGATCTAGGTTTTGTTGCTAGATGAAAGGATCAATATGGAAGCAAGTTAAAGATGTTTCCAGAGGGCTAATAAGTTTTTGGGAAGTAGGAAAAAGATGCAAATTTTTTGGCTAATAAAGTCATCACCAAGTAGGGAATTTGATTAGAAAATATGTCATTGGTGTACGTACTACTAACTGCTAGGGTACTACATGCATAGTACCCTATGCAAAGAGAAAACCCTCATCTTTTTTGCTTTTTTCTATTTTTTTTTAATTCATTTTTTAAAAAACTAGAGATTTGGAATATAAAGCCTATAATTTTACTTGCATATAAACCTATGTGGTAGTGGTTGTACATATTTTTGTATAAAGGTCCCTATTGCTACTTTTTTTTCTCCAAGACAAGCCAATTTTTCCCTGAAGGCTAAATCTCTCAAAATTTGGATAGGAATTCATAGATCTAGTACTTTGATACCATGTTGGAGTTGATAGTGAACCCCACAACTCCTAGAAAACACCTACAATCAAAACACCTATTAAAAATGAGAGATCAAAGAATTTAATTTTCTATGTGACCAAGAGAGAAAATATTAATCCATACAATCATGTAATATGCCTTTTGTATCAAATATTGAATACGTGGATGAATGATTATCAATCCTTATAAAAGAAAAAAGAAAACCCTAGATGAGGATTTGATTAGGTTGTGCAAGTGTCTTAATCTCATGCAATGAGACAACATGACTTATATTTAGCCCAATTTAATAATAAAAAAGTACTCCTATGTTTAGCTTAAGTGGATAAAGTAATAAGGGACTTAATAATTAATTAACGATTAATTAATTATCAAGTGATGTCCTAATTACTTCAACATGGTCTTATACATGAACATTCATATTCATTATGATAGTCATGTGAAGAGACATGGAGAAAAAAAGAAGCTTTAAAAAGGTGATAGTCATGTAGAAGAATAGAAGACATGATAGTTTGTTAGTAGTTCTCATTTCATTGTGATGAGCTTAGAAGAAGGATACTATGAAAGTGTTTGAGGAAGGACATAAGAGTTTGTAGAGGTTTTGAAATCCAAAACCTTATTACACAACCATTATAATTAGAAAGCATAAAAGGAAATCTAGGGTTGCAAAGCCAAGAATCAAATAGCAAGAAGGCCATGCAAATGGCATACACAAAACATAGTGTATAGAGGACAAACATGAGGTATATAAGAGTAACACCAAAAGGGCAATATATAGACCTTTAAGTGACAATATGATAGTTAAGGTATTGAACCCTAGATAAGATGTCTTGAAAATAAGAAGAGATGACTTATATGGCAATCCTAAGACATTGAATAGGGGACGAGAATGTTTCAAGTGTTCTATAGACCTAATCATACTCAATAGATCTTCTATGAAGGTTTGAGCATAAATGTATGAAAAGAGATAAGGTTTGAGATAAGACAATCTATATAGAACACATAACACTACATGACAAAATATCTAGTATTGAAAGATAGACTTAAATATATCAAATGATAATCTAGTGATGTATGATAGGACATTCTAAAGTCAGAGCTTCATGAAGTTGTATCATTCCTATCCAAACACCAACATGTGCTATGTGCAAATGAACAATGAAAGGAAATGGTGGATAAGAATAATTTGAAGAACTAAAACATGCGATAATCTAGCCCTTGAAGTTCTTCTATGCCTCCAAGAGATTTTTGGAAATTTCAAAGCTTTAACCCATATCCTATGAACATGGTAAAGGGCTTTTGGTAGTTTGGAGAGGTGGAACTTAGTAATGAGTAGTTGGAGGACATCTAAGGGGAATTTTAACATAGATGGATATCAAATTGAAGGAATATAGGAGTTTTTGAGGATATATGGGGAGTAGTTGATCAAGTTACCTTTTCCCAATGCCACTTAGAAGATTGTCTAGCAATTAAACAAGGCTTAGGAGACCTTTTTTAGCACCCAAGATGGGGTCAAACCAGTCAACATAAGACAAGGAAGAGTTATTACTTGATTCTAATGTGTCTTACTTTCTCTCCAAATTTGGATGAAGTAATACTCCTAGATTCATTTTTTAGTCGGTTCTTGCATTTTTGACTAAGTATTGTAACTTGAGAAAGTTCTCTCTAGTCATCTACTGTATTATAACTTAGAAAATCTATCTTGCTACTAAAATAGCATTGTAATACTCACTTTTCATGCAATATTGGAATAGTTGTAAAGACACCTTTCAACAATACAAATTTAGTGTTTTTCCTTCTCTATGTCTGTTTTATTGTGTGCAATGTATTAATTGATGAACGTTTTATGAATTATATATAATTCCTTTAATATTTGTCTCATTCTATCACCTTTAGGTAGAAGAAACATATGTTTTTGCATGTTGCAAGTTGTGTAATATTTTCAAATAGTGATTTAAGTTGTGAAAAACATCTCATTTCCTTCAAAATTGTTAGAAACCCAAAACTTCTTGCAAAACAATGATGCATGTAAGTGTATGGAAAAAACTTGAGGTGTAAAGTTAAGCTAGTTATTGAACAACCATGTATCATAAAACAACAGTTTAGGTTTTTAAGTAATTTGGTGCATCACCTAAGTGTTAACTCTTAGGTTTCATTCCATGTCATTCCATACTCTTTGCTCAACAAACTACAGTAGGATAGATTAGCATATACCATCATAAATTATCATCCTTTACAATTTCACACTATGTTTGGCTCCCTCCTAAGTGCATTTTCCTAATTGTGCTTATAAACTACTTGTTTAATTACCATTTTGGGAAACTAAATTAAATCTAGGAAATTGAATTAAATATTTATTTAACAAATATTTAAAAAGATAAAAAGGGTTGAACTAGGGAACCCACACCCCTGTCCTACCTAATCATGCCCTAAATCTAGATTTTATTGTCACCCTCAATATGTTCATAAATCCAAAATTAATTGTTGGCTTATCATAATGGTTAATGTAAAATATGTTATATAAATATAAGTGTTTCCCTCTATTTGAACACTTAATGAAAATTTGATCTCTCAAGCAATCCTTAAACAAAAGTAAGGCAATTTCAAGAGCAACAATAAGTAGAAGATCTAAAACAATATTTCAAGTTAATTACATGTTTACAACATATCACCAAATTCATATTTATGTTTATTTATTTATATTATGGGCACTAACATTTGTAGGATCTTCAAGCATCCTCTAAGTTTTCCTTGTATGTGATGAGAAAAAGTGGCTTCAATCCTAAAATGAATGTAGATCTAAGTGGTAAGTTACAATAGTGTTATTTTTCATTCAATTTTATCCATTTTCCTTTACTCTATATAGAGTACGCGTTCTATATCATTATCACCATAACCATTTTATGGATATGGAAAGATCAAAATGGGGTTTGACTAAGGAAAACACCTATACATCACAATCCTCCTCTCCTTTTCCTTCTTGTGGGTTATAGCTATGAAGTGAATTGAAGTGGATAAGAGATCTCAAGGCCTAAAAACCCTAGTTCAAGAATTCAAGCACCTTTCATCATCAAATTCAGGCCAGTTGTTACTTGCAAATTGTCAAACTTTGGAACCTGATCTTGATTGACAAAGAGCTTCAGATTGTGATGTGTTAGTAACATAATTTGAAACCCTAGAAATCATCATTTCTAGACTAGGGTGTCCATGCCCCTAGCTAGTCAATTTTGCACCAAATTCATATGTCAGGTTCCTCTCTATCTGCACTTTTCAATTTTACTTCATTTTTTTTTCTTTTCCAGATTTTGTAATAGTGCATTTCTTTTAAGCTCTTAATTTTCCTAGTTTGAAACATTTCATATTTCAATCATCACATTCATTATCCCATCATCAACTAAAAAGGGGGATCAAAACCCTAACTAGTTGTTTGGCTCTCCCTTGGGGACAACAACCAAATAGTCTCTTAGTTACTTTTGTGTCCCCAATTTTTTTATGGTGGAATGAGTGACTTAGGTTAAGTGTTTGCCTTAGATCCCATATCACCATCTCACATAGCATAGGTGAGATATGAAGGGAACCAACCCTCTCTAGAGGTTGAATTCAACGCACCATGGCCCACGCTTTGAGAAGTCATCTTATTTGTCAATAGGTAGTTGAGTGATAACTCAACAAGGGTGCATACTTGATTGAAAATAATAATTAAGATAAATGAAGTCCTATTTTCTTAGAAGATAACAAGAGCTTCCAAATCAAAAAATCATATTGCTTAGTATCTTGGAAAGCAATATATTTGCAAGCTTGTCTCATGCATGTTCACCTTTTATTATATTGTATAATACAAAAGAACCAAGGTGTTCTTGTTTTCAAAGTTGTAATATGACTAGCCATGAAGGTGAACATACTTATGAATAACATACTAAATCTCTCATAGGAGTAGAATCACAAAGAAAGAGACAAAATATTGTCGGTATAAGTAGCATGATCATGCTCTAGGTTAACATTTTTTCCACTTTGGTAGCTACCATTCCCCCCTAAAATACTTAATAGGGGTG
>VDFB02255595.1:0-36134 GCA_007258455.2 Sequoia sempervirens
GTTAAGGTTTATAGTGAAAGTATTGAATCTGATTATGCAACTTAGGATGACACTAAGATTGAGAGGGGTGACTATGACATTCAAATCTAAACCATTAGTTCCATGGTGAGTGGAGCTGAAAATATTAAATGCCCCTCCACATTGCTGACAAAGTATGCTAAGGGTCCTTTGGATTTTAAATCTCCTTTGAAACAATTTGCAGATAATAAGCTATGGGGTGTCAGTGAAGACAATGCAACTACACTTGTATCTGCTATTTTGAATCATAGGTTATAGGGTCAGCATGGCCAACCACACGATTCTACTTCTACTTTGAAGAGGAAAGTTGCACATATGCCAGGTTCTTCTTCAAGGGACCATGCAATAGAGGCTAGGGGGAAACACAAGTCAAGGCAAGTGATGCTGGTAGTGGTAACCCAATAGTTGAATTATTCATGTGTAGTTGAAGGATGATATAGATGATGCCATTGGAAAATTCTTCTTTTCCAATGGTATTCCATTCCATGTGGCTTGATCTCCTTATGATAAAGAGATGACGTCAATGGTAGCAAGGGGAGGACCGTCATGTGTGCCACCAGGGGAGACAAAATCGAGGACCACAATCTTGGATAATAACTATTTTAAGATAATGTTTTAATAGAGAAAATGAAGGAATGTTGGGTGTAAAGTGGATGCACTATAGTCATGGATGGTGGATGAACATTAGACATTGTCCACTCATCAATATCAAAGTTACATGTACCGAGGGCTCATATTTTCTTAAAGAAGATGACTATTCAAGACAACACAATGATGCCAAATTTTAATTTTCGATCCTCAAGGATGGTATTAAGGAAGTTGGACCATAAAATATGGTTAAAGCAGTGACAGATGCAACCCATGTGTGCAATGTTGCAGGGAAATTGATTGAAAAATTATAAAAACAATCTTGTTGACTCCTTGTTGTGTGCATGCCATGAACAATGTACTCAAGAACATGGGAAATATTGATTGGATCGAAACACTAGTTAATGATGTTAGATATGTGTAAATGTTTATCTTCCATCACACATCACATGCACTCTTTAGGAGCTTCTTTAAGAATGAGTTCTTGAAACATGTTGAGACTAGATATGCATGTTATTCCATTCTCTTGGAGAGAATTCTTGAGTTGCAAGAGGCATTACAATTAATGGTTATGACAACACAATGGAATTAGTGGCTTGAGTCCAAGACGAAGTAGGGGAAGAGAAAGAAGGATGTAGTGAAGAGATGTTTTTTAGGGAAATTCAAAATATATAGTCTCCATAATTACTTTAGGCTTCTAGGTGATTAGATATGGGGATGTCAATGTACCTAACCTTAGAGGTGTATGAGTGCATTGATAGTACACTTAACCAAATAAGGGTTGTTGTGCGAGAAGACCCCACATTAGCATGCTACAATGAGCACATTCAGTCAATCATTCATCATAGATGGGAGAAGCTCAACACTCCCTTGCATATTTTCCTATGCATTAAACCCTAAGTGGTACAAGCAAAGGTCAGGTATAGTTATACCTTTACATGATGTCGAGGTGAAGGAAGGGTTCTTTAAGGCTGTTGAAAATATGTATGATCCTATAGAGGTTGGCATCATTTGTATTGAGTGGAGACAAATTACTGGTCTTATGGGTTATTTTGAGGCATACAAGATGGATATGGGAACTATGGCATAGGAGGGCCCACTTTTGTGGTGGAATTGCCATTGATTGATTTCTTGGTCCTACCACTCTAGCCATTCGATTTATATCTCAGGTTTCCAATTCTTCATTAATTGAGAGGAACTGGTATACCTATAGCTTCATCCACTCTCTTAAGAGGAACAAACATACCTCTAGGAGAGAAGAGAAGCTTGTGACTATACATAGTGCTTTACATCTCATTGATCGCAAGACACTTGTGTACAAAGAGAGTCAACAACATGGAGGATGTAGAGCCAGAGGAGCCAACACAAATTGATGAGGATGTTATAGTTACACATGCAAGACTAGTTGGTATTATTTTGGTAGAGGTTTACCATGTGTCCACCTCTAATAGGAGTTTGGGGATGATTAGAGGCCTCACTTCACTCTATTTTGTTATTTTGACATGATTCATGATTGTAGTCATTGTAATCATCATTATGAAATCTTGAATATAAAATTTGAGTTTGATATTTTCATTATTCAATTTTCAATGTTATTGTTAAATTGTTAAATTTAAATTTAATTATTAATTTGAAATTTCCAAAGTCTCATTTGTAAATTCAACATTATAATTCTTATACATCTTTTTGATAACTATTTCTTCAAGCCCTTGTCGTCCCCTTGTTGTCGTCCCCACACTATGCTCCTGTCATCCCCAAACTTAGACCCTTGGTCCCCCCATCCCCAAAACTTGTCCCCCCATCAAGAAACTCTGTGGAACACTATCTTTAATGTAAAGAAGGCTTGAATTTAATCACTCCTTTGTATATAAAAATACCAAACATCTCTTTCTTGCCTATGATTTTATTACACATGGTAAGCGTAATGTCATAAATTGCATCCTATGCAATTTCACATTCCATAAACCTCCCCTTTAGATCAATTGATTAAATTCGATAATGCAATACCCCTTTTATCCAACCTTAATTTTGTCTTTAACCCATTCGTTCGCACGCTCGTTAAGGTTAATTTTTTTGTCACAAACGATTATGCGCCACATAGATGTTTGTTGCGCACAAACATTCCAAAAATATTTCCAATTGCAATCGCCATTTAGATGCTACACTTCCTACCTGCGAAGTGTAACACCTCTACATCTTGTAGACGTGTCAGAACAATCCTTTGCATGCCTATACATTCTTCAAACCTCTCTTTTTTTCCATTCATTCAATCTATCTCATTCCATTCACTCAATCTCTCTATTCTCTCAATATTATTTCTCTTCTACACCATAGCAACTTCATTCCAACATTGTTATTGCACATTCTTGTTCTCATAAGGCGCTCAACACTGTTTTATCAGGTTTGGTCTCTTCCTTTTGGCATTACCTTTGTATTTTTTTTTTTATCTCATCCATTTTGTTTGTATCTCTATCTATCTAGATGTTTGTGGAGGTGGGAAAACCTATGTGAGAGTTTGAAGAAGGAAAGCCCCTAAAACATCACCAATAACTTTCTTGTTCCTATCTGTTTAGGTATCGAAGGCATAGCTTTGTTGGAGGCTTCATTCTTGAACCTCTTGTGTCTCCTTTCTTCTTTTCCATTTTATTACTTACTTTTTATTTGATATAATTTATGTTTGTCTTTATTATTTTCCTATTATTTTAGTAAAATTTTGAATATTCAACTATCAAAATTGTTAGTAGGTTCTAATTAGTATTTTGTGATAAACTTGATTTACGTCTATACGAGACCACAAATTACCATAGGGATGTCTGGATGTCGTGTCATCGATCTTGGCTAAGAGCTTGTTGGTTTGTCCATAAGACCTCTGCAACCTACTCTTTTGGTTCTTGAAACTCTTACATTTTTATTTTGCATAAAACAAAAATAAATCTCTTCTTTAATCATCTCGTCACTCGAGCTTTGATCCCTAAGGCAGTTGTGGACTATTTTCCCCTTAGCCCTTGTCGTCTTGAGGGTTTCGAATGTACTCCTCCTATACAGTAAGATAATTGATCTATGGTTCTTTTGATCTATCACGCTTAGTTTGAAGCTCTTTATGTGGTTCCTATTTGATATGTTTTTCTCTCCAAACATACAAAAATTGATAGTTTATATCATAATTTTCAAAGTAAAAAGGTCAATTAAATAGGAAATATTAGAAGTATATAGCACTCTTTGTAAGATTTCTAAATATATATATATTTTTTAAAGGGGTAAGTGCTTTTGACCTAGAGCTATATGGATCAGTGAGGTCATGAATGGGGGACCTCATCTCCAATATAAACATTCAATAATAACACCCTTATGGGGTTCAGACCTTGATGACAAGAACACAACTTAACCATCACACTATTCCACTATTAGAAAGAATTCTAAATATTTTAGCTTTCATTATGTGTTTTAAATTGTTTTTTTAATTTTTTAAGATCAACAAAGGCTTACTACAAAAATAATGACCTATGTTTGCCACTTAGGGAAAATAGTAAGTGATGACTAAAATTTCTTAAAAATTACAAGACTCCATCATTTCCATATTTTATAGTAAGACTACATCATTATTGATGTAGCCTCTCATAAATGTGAACTAGGTTATACGACTTTAGTGACTTTTAGAAAGCATTTAACATCATTATTATGTATCTTTTCTTTGAAAGATCAAGAGATTCTAATCTAAAGGATATTGTTGTTCAATCAATTTTGAGATTGAAATAATCAAAGGTCATTTTTCATATAGCACATTCTACTTCTTTGACCCTATATAATATTATCGAAGTTAAGGAGGGTTGCTCATTATCCACAACTTTTTCAAGGGTATGCATACTGATGGGTTGGAAGTATCTTCTAGATGAGTTTACTAGGATTGGTGTGTCATTGAATGTTATACTTATCTTGTTATTGTTGTTTGTTGATGATCTTGTTCTTATCTTCTTAATAACTAATATATTATAGGCCTAGGAGATGGATTGGATCATTTTTTTGATATAAAAAAGCTTCATTTTAACTTGAAAATATACTTGTCCTGATGTTGTATTATAGTTCAGGTGCCAATCTCATTTCTTGAACTTTAGAGTTGAGATAGTCCCATAGAGCTCTTCTTATACCAGTCACATTGAAAGGGCTTAGGAATTTTTCAAGCTTTCTATTGAGGCAAAGATTTCAAGGCTATGCTACTTGGAATCAACTAGAAATGACATTTGTTTCTAGCTTTACTTTTAGGACATATGTCCCAAGATAAATATTTTTGATACTCTTGTTCAAACAACTCTTTAGGGATCTAAGCTTTGGGGACCTTATCTACTTGGGATTGAGTGGGCACACTTGGAACAATTACAATCTTTATCCTTCTCAACAATATTCTCTAAATTCTAATTGGATATGAATATCAACATTTTGTGATAGGATGAATCATTTACATATTGTTCTTTATGTTGATGATTTGATAATTACAAGGAGTTTATCATCCATAATTGGCAGCCAAATCTTCTCTCCATGATAGATTTTTTGTGACTGACTTGACCCCTTTGCACTATTTTTTAGGGATTTGAGATCACACAATCATCTTTTGTGATCACCCTTTCCCAACTCAAGTATGCTCTTGATCTATTAGTTCTGTTGCACATGGTTTATTGTAAGCTTGCATCAACTCCTTTTTTGTTTGGAGTCAAGCTTGAGGCCAAGTGTTCTACTCCACTAGTTGATGCCACCTTGTATTGTTAGTTTATTGAGAGCCTCATCTATTTGATTCACACTTTCCCTAACATTTCTTTTATGGTTGACATGGTTTCATGCTTTATGCAAGGGCCATGTGAGATTTATTGGAAAGCTACCAAACACATCTTGGATTGTATACAAGGTACTCATCACTATGGAATTCACTATGCAAAAGATACAATATTAGACTTGGTTGAATATATCCATGGATTTTGATTGGGCTAACGATCTTGATGATCATAAGTCCATATCTAGCTACAAATTTTACCTTGGTTCTGTTTCTATTTGTTGGTAGAGTAAGAAGCAACATACTATTGCTCTTTGATTAAGATTGAGTATTGAGGAATTGTTAATGTTGTCATTGAGGTTATTTGGCTTAAGAATATCTTGATCAAGTTTAGTTTTTACATTCTATGACCAATTGTCCTTTGTGACAATAGAGTGCCATCCAGATCTTGAAGAACTTGGTTCAATATTAATAAATCAAACACATTGATATTGATATGTACTACATCAGAGAGTTGATATAGGAGCATGTCATTAAATTGTGGTATTATCCAATGGTAGAGTAGATTGCATATATCTCCACCAAACCCTTCACTAAATTATCATTTGTGAGCTCTCTTGGAGGAGTGAGATATTTTATTAGGGGGTCTTGTGATCTTCTCTTCCTTTTGTTTTATGGGGGGACTTTTTTCTCACATGAGGTTTTGTTCTATATTTTAGCGAATATTTTTCTTGTTTTTTCTTTTTTAGAGGGGAGTTTTATTTCATTGGATTTTTTTCTTTTGTTGGTTTGTGAGAGATTACATTTGTAAATGGGTACCTCACTAGGCCTTGTAGTCGAGTCCTATCTTTGCATGTTTTCATGTATCTTGTTTCCTCTAAACTGCACTTAAGGGGGTCGTTGGTGCGAAAAGAAATTTTATCCAACTATTTTCACTATTAGATCCTTTTCCCACATTATCAAATAAGTTTGCTTAATATAAACATATGATACTTATCACTTTATGTCTCATATCATAATATTAAGATACAAGTGTCATAATTTTATGTTGTCTTATGTCTCACCTTGGTCCATATAACCAAGAGGTTTTCTTTGTAATCTTGTATCCATATCTATTCCTATTTGTATTGATTGATAGTAATACAATTTATTTTTTTCATACTAACTTTTTGATTATCTTGCACTTTTCTTTAAGCCTCTAGATCTTCAAAGCTATCTCCATAGCCAAATCTTAGAATAACTATTATAGATATCTTAAATACATCCATTTAAAAGATGCCAAGAGATATTAGTCTTAACCTCTACTTTTAGTTTTAACCCTTAATCATTTTATTTTAGATAAAATTTACTTTATTTTAATTGAAGAGCTAATTGAAGAGCTATTTTATTTCTTGATAATAATGCAATAAATTATAGAAATTATGTCAAAAAAATTAAAACAAACAAATTATTTATTTCAAATTTTCTTTTATTTTTTCTATATAATAAAACAAACAATAAAAGATAATTAAAAACAGTAAGCAAAAAAAACTCTTTAAAACCAATATAAACTACCTATCTATATATAATCTTCTCAAATATAAAATAATACAATTAAAAAATAAAATAAAAAACATAAAAAAATAGCTTATAAAATTATAAATATACATGCATATAAATGAAGGAAGCCTTTATTAACTTGCGTTCACTAGTGTCTTGTGTAGAATGCGAGAACGTGGAAGCCATCTCTCTCCGAATGCCAAGGTATCATGTCTCTGCCATGCAAGGAGAAGCACGCATGTGCCAGGTTAAACCACCTCGCTACATAACTTCCTATAACTAATTCATTTTCTTGATAAATCTCACACATATGCATTAATTATATTTATTGGTTGCAGGAAGTTACTGATTTCTTCAACACTCTTCATCCAAATGAAAGGGGAATTCGTATTGCAGGATTATATGGAATGCCGGGCATGGGGAAAACTACACTTAGCAAGACATTCTGCAAACTTGTAGATAATTATGATGGCAAAATATTTCACATAGAATTTTGTGGAGGTAATGCGCTGGACACACAAAAACTTGCCCTCAACTATCTCACTCATTCTCGAAACTCGCAATTCGAATGGGTAACATACGAAGAAGATGTGAGCAATTTTGTATATTTTCGTTTTGTTTCCCTTTGCTAGCTAATAGAATTCTTTTTGCTCTGTGAAAAAATCTCTCCTGTACGATGTGTGTAAGTCATATATTTTTTTAAATATAATTTATAGGTACGTTATTTCTTCTGTACAAAAGTGGAGGGACAAAGGGTATTGTTGGTTCTAGACAATATCACAGAAGATAGCATACACAAAGTGAGAGATTATATTGGGGCAGAGTTAGGAGAAGGGAGCTGCATCCTTTTGATGGCCCGAAGTGTTCATATTCTAGTAAATAATTTTGATATTAACTCTGAGTCATGCATGGGCGTCCCAAGCCTTACAGAGGAAGAGGCCGTAGCCATCCTGTTCGAAAGGACGCCTGTAGAGGTGTCGGCGTTGGAGACAGAGGACAGAGGTCTTGCTCTGAAGTGTGCAAAGAGCTGCTCATTCAAAGAGGACAGTAAACGGTTATTAGGAGAGGGCACAGTTACTGCTCCAAGATTTCATCCTTTGGCTTTGAAAGCTCTTGGCGGATACTTATTCAGTAAACACTTTTCCCATCTGTCAAAATGGGTTGCTGAAATAGATGGCTTCATATGGTTTGATGTGTTTGATGTCCTGAGCATGGTTTTTGATCACATAGATCGGAAATCTCGCTCCATATTCATGCTTCTCACTCTATTTATACCGTCCACAATGTATTCTGACGAAGTTATTAAGTGGGTAGCAGAAAATTGCAAGGAAGAAGTGAGTATGGATGTTTGGTTCAACATTTCTGCAGTTTGTTGATAGTCTTTAAAAAAAATCGATAAAACACTGAGAACGCTTGATTTAACTGTGGGTTCAGGTTAAGGATCTATATGACAGCGCTTTTATTGAAGAAATTGAACCTGAAATCCGTATACACGACGCAATGAAGGAGTTCGGCGAAAAATGTAAGGGTTTAATACCAACCTTAAATAATTTA
Source organism: Sequoia sempervirens (assembly GCA_007258455.2). NCBI lineage: Eukaryota > Viridiplantae > Streptophyta > Pinopsida > Cupressales > Cupressaceae > Sequoia > Sequoia sempervirens. The sequence continues at coordinate 8,462 of VDFB02255595.1, forward strand.
TACGAAAACATGAATTGTGCAAAATGTTTTTAAAATTCACTTCACATTTGGTATGAGAGTCCTTTCCAAAACTAGTAAAAGCGTAAGTGAAGATACATTTTTTTTTAAAATCATCTCTTTCTTGCTAAATTCCAATTTACATAAAAATATGTTCTAAAATATAATTGTGAAATCATAAAATTTTGTAGTTCTTTAATATTAATTTGTGGGGATTATGTCGGTGAATTAATTAAATTTTATTAATGAATATTAGAATTAATGTAAATAATAAAGTTGAATAAATAGATAGGTAATAAATATTAAAAATTTAAATGAGGAGAGATAAGTATTTAATTATTGGAACAATAGTAAAGAATAATAGTTGATTAGTGTAGAGTCGACAATGTCTAGAAAATAATATCTTGAATGTGGTCACTCTATGTGAATTGTAACAACTGTTAGATTATTTGCAAGTTAAATTTGAGCTCCACAAGGCCAACCACATGCACTTGGAGTTATTCTCATAAGTAAATCTACTTGTAACCCATAAGATAGATCTAACAAACTATGTACCTTTTTAACTTGATTCACCCTACTCTCTATTGTCTACTAATGTATAAGGATTAGCACCATTTCAAACTACTAGGAGAATCTATTGGATTTCAAGGATTGAGTTCTCCTTAGTTAACCCCCTTTTATTACCAACTTTATAGCCCTTGGTGAATGGTTAAAGACAATAGAATTCAAGTGTACAATGTCCTACATGATTCTGATATAAATATTGATTCCTATAAATTCTCCAATTGAAATGTTTCTAAAATGAAAGTGAACATTCTTGGAATCTTCTAGAATGATTCCCTCATGTATGTAAACACACAAATGAACATTTTTAAATACCAAGACAACAAAATTTTCATGAATTTACATACCAAGTCAACTTCAAATTGCTAGTAAGAAAGGTAGGAGTTGATGACTTAAGTTTTAAAATTTTAAGTTGAGGTGAGTTCTACATTCTGTGGGGTCAAACTCAAGTATCATGGGATGAACCCAAGATAATGAATGTAAAATCTAAAGGTATTGAATACATGCATGTGGAATGCGAGTTGACAATAAGGAGAATATGTGGTAATAAGTGTGAAAGGGATAGTATACAATCAAATGTATGGAAATGTGTGTTGAACCCTATTCATAATGTTAAGATTATAAAAATATAATTCTAGATAGAAAATAAGAAAACTCAATTTCTAAGATTCCTATTGCAAATATCTCTTTGAGTATTCCAGTTTAAAAAAGGGCCCAATCAATCCACTTGATCAAAAGTTATGGCCTTTAGAAGTATGTATAAAAAATACAATTTTTTTTTGAGAATATAAAAGAGCTGCAAAGGGAGTTACATCTATTGACTAACTTATGATGTGTAAAAGGATAAAAGCCTCTATATATAATATATTATATAATAATAAGATTTACAAAATGTCGATACTGGATAACTGGCAAGGCTAAGAAAAGAGGTCGGACGAAGAACCCAAATAGGCCATGACATTACATGAATTTTAAAATTATTTACTTCAAAATATGACCTGAGGAGGTAACATTATTGCGAAACATGACAAATTGCATACACATTTTGTTTGACAATATCTGAACTGAGATTAGCTACATCATAGCACCCAAAATTTAAACAAAATATACAATATTTTATAAATTTTACGCTGAGAGTCCAACACTTGGGATTGGAAGTTGGCTATTCCTCCATATGAGAGAACCCGACCGAGTTCTCACCTTGGTGCTCTGAGGATGGTAAACCAACTTGAACCAACAAAGGAAACTGAGGAACCAGAGTAGCATTGGTAGGATGATGAATTGCATGATTCAACAAAACTAAAATGGCATAAATTTTTTCTTTGAATTTAACATCCAAATTTACACAAACCTCATGTGCATTTTGTTGTAGTCATAAGAAGAACCTTGCCACACTTTCATAACAATACAATCTTCATGGCATCATATATATTTTGAAAGCCCCTCCTCTGTTTTAAGTATTTCCTTGGGAAAATACCGCCAATAAAACCCTTACCTTTGAATAAGTCGTATTCTTGAAAGCTTTCCAGGAAATGGTCCCTAATTACCTTGTCTGCTATGTCTTCAACATCAGCTAGAGATTGTAATAAATCTAGCATATTTGACAAGAAGATTGATAAATATTGAGAAGAGAAAAGAATTCTCTTGGCTTGTGGGCTTGTGATCTCCACCCCTAAGACTGTGCAAATGCACTCTTCCACCCTAGGGTATTCAAATTTAAAGACCAACTCTAAATTTTCATGAGATAAAACCTAAAAATGGTCGCTCCCATTCTCACACTTTCAACGACACCCTGAAATTCCAAGGCCTATTTTCCATTGACAACTCTCGGGACCTTTAATACAGTTGGCAACAATTCAATTGCGCTGCTACTCCACCCTACTCTAAGAAGCCCTACAACTCACAACAGAAAGAAATGGTGAAGCAAAGGAAGAGAAATCTAGAAGCACAATGTCTAGGAAATGATATCTTGAATGTGCTCACTATATGAGAATAGTAACAATTGTTAGATTCTTTGCAAGTTAAATTTCAGCTCCACAAGATCAACCATATGCACTTGGAGTTATTCTCATAAGTAAATCTACTTGTAACCCAGAAGATAGATCTAACAAACTATGTACCTTTGTAACTTGATTCACCGTACTCTCTATTGTCTACTAATGTGTAAGGATTGGCACCATTTCAAAACTACTAGGAGAATTTGTTTGATTTCAAGGATCAAGCTCTCCTTAGCTAACCCCCTTGTTTTACCACCTTTATAGCCCTTGGTGAATGGTTAAAGATAATACAACTCAAGTGTGCAATGTCCTAGATGATTTTGATGCAAATGTTGATTCTTTTAAATTATCCAATTGAAATATGTCTAAAATGAAATTGGACATTCTTTGAATCTTCTAGGATGATTCGCTCATGTATTTAAATGCACAAATGAACATTTTTAAATACCAAGACAACAAAAATATTCACAAATTTATACCAAGTCAACTTCAAATGACTAGTAAGAAAGGGTAGGAGTTGATGATTTAAGTTTTTTAATTTTGAATTGAGATGAGTTCTACATTGTGTGGGGTGAAACTCAAGTATCATGGGATGAACCTAAAATAATGAATGTAAAATGTAAAGGTACTTAATATGTGCATGGAATGTGAGTTGATGGTAAGGTGAATATGTGGTAATAAGTGTGAAAGGGGTAGTATACAATAAAATAAATGAAAATGTGTGTTGGAAAGGGTGTCTCAACCCCACTCATAATGTAAAGATTATAAAAATGTAATTTCTAGACAAAAAAAACAAAGAAAAACTTAGTTTCTAGGTTACAAAGTTGGTTTTTGACTAAAATAAAAATTCTTAGTTGCTCAACATAGCTTACAAAGATTCCTATTGCATATATCTCTTAGAGTATTTGAATTTGTTGGGCATCTAAAAGAGCTACAAAGGGAGTTATGGCATTCATAAGTATGAATAAAAAATCTAAAATATTGTTGGGCATATAAAAGACAAAAGTACAATATCACATGTCCAATAAGCCCCATTCTCACGGGTATAGACCCTATGGGTCTATTTTTACCCAAAAACCAATAAAATTGACCATTCAACACTCTTTAAGGATCCACTCCAATACAAATTTGAAAGTTTAGAACTCAAACAAGGGTTTTATTCCTTAAAATCACTTACACACCTAATCACATGACTTGACAATTAAACACCCCACAAAACACAATTTACGCATAACTCACAAGCATTAACCCCATAAAACACAATTATACATTGACATTAAACCCCAAATACTTTCTAGGTCACAAGGTTCAAAATTAGAACTTCATATATATGAAGTATTAAATATTAAGTTCTAGATGGTTCTCCCTTTACCATTGACATTATTTATCCTTGCATATTATCCATCACAATTCTATCCAATACACAAGCATAGTTAGACCATAATAGTTAGTAATGTTATTTGCTAGACAATGTTCATAGTTTTATTTGTAATTGATTCACTTAGCTAATCTCTTATGCAACATAACAAAATTTAGCTTTACATCAAGGATATTGAAATCATCAAAGTTGGATTACCTAACCAAACGAATTTACTTTTAGTTTGATTAGGGTTTCCTTCATGCACACCTGACCGTGATTGTTCATTCATCTCATATACCCACTCAGAAAGTATTGATGAACCTAGTCCATCTTATGACTCGCATCTACCTTAAGAGACACAAAACTCATTAGCTTAATCCATCTAGATATAATATAATTTATGTCTTCTAGGTTAATTCAATTTGTTTATTGCATAACTCTTTAATCAAAACCAATTTCATCCTTGCATATTAAATATTAACTCAATTGGATAGTTAGTTTTATAATTCTAATATGTACAATAATTAATCTTATATTTTCTAAGATATATATAAGAAGTTACATGTGCATAACACATTCATTTAAATTAGTTAACAACATTGAAATATAAAAATTGAAACAAGATGTAGGAGTTATTGGTTCTCTATTAGGGACCATTCATAAAACAATGTTCAATTTCCTTTTCTATATAATCTTATTCTCATTAAGATATTTTAAAGAGAGATAGATAATTTTTATAAGGTCTACCAATATGACCATTAATATCCTCGACATGACAACACATAGTCACTTTATCACTTTTAATCTATCTAACCACTGATTAATGGAATGCACGTAAGAAAATAGAGTTGCATTAGTCACAACCAAGGTGGGGCCTTAAAATTGATAAGTACAAAGTGATATTGGTTGTGAAGGGTTATTCCCAAGTTGAGGGAATTGATTATGGTAAGGTTTTTGTTAGGATTAAGGCATCATCCACCATGTAAATGCTATGTCATGGTTCCAATATCCTTGGAAAGTGTCTCTAGGCACTTAGTGTATATTGGGAAAATATTTTGTAATATTAATTCTCGTCGTTATTTGAAATATATTCATAAGGGGTGATGGGTCCATTAACAATGATAATGGTGAGTTGTGGACACAAATATTTAATATTTTTTTCCCCATATGTGGATGCCTTAAAATGGGATAATAAAAGATAAGGAATGAGGAAATTATTGGAGTATAGGACCACTGAGAGGGGGGTGGGTGAATCAATGGTCTAATGAAGAATCAAATTTTAATAATTAACTCACTTTTATTATGCAAAGATATCCATTGAAAACACTTCAAACATTATAGGTATTGAATGTTGACCGAGTCACAATAATATGTAAATTAGAACATGATACTTGAACAAAGATGGACTATCAAATACAATATGAAAAACCACCAAGAGGAGACATAGCACAATTATAAAGAGTGGAATACCCTAAAAGGGTGAAAAACCACTTTGAAAATAAATTTCTTTAAGGCTCACTGGCCAAAAACCTCACTGGTTACATTCTATGCCTCATTGCCAACACCTCATTGGTATCAAATTCTATGCCTCACTGGAAAAACAATATGTCTCACTGACAAACAAAACCATACATCACTTTCATCAATTTTAGAAGAAACAAGCAAAAATCAGAAAGTTACTCTGTTTCAGGATACTCCACTGTTCCAGGATAATCCACTATTCATGTGCTCTATCTCTACATCAATTCAGCAAACACCGTCTCCAAAATTCATCCATACCACAACATTGTTTCATCAATCAAAAATTCAACCACAAATTCCCTTCTTGAAGGATCAAATAAAATTCACCAATCGGTTAAAAAAAAATAGTTTTGCCTTAACCAATTCACCGTATAACTTCCAAAAGCACGTCAATTTACATTCTCTTCATCTGCCTGTTATAATTTAAACAAACTCTAAATATCATTCGTTGATCTCTACCTCCTGCCACATTATCAATTAAATAATAGCCATTGATTTTATATTAGGTGGTAAAACATAAGTTATTGATTTGCTAAGTCAGCCAAGCCAAGCAGTAGGGCTGGTTGTTGATGAATTTAAAACCCTCATGACACAACTAAAGTGCCTTTCCACCAGTTATAGTAAGTCACCAACCAAATATAACAAAAAGTAAACTTGTTATAAACTTTGCATAATGAACCTCATTTAGGGTTTAAGAACAAACTTGCAAGCAATGAAAGAACCCAAAACAACTTCAAACAAATTCAATGGGCTTGAAAACATGTAATTGATCTATAACCTTTGATTTTGACTATATAACTTTTATGCAGAATATTATGCTTTTGACATTGGTTTAGATCCTTGTAGAAGCGTGAAGATCTCATCAACAAACGCCAACCATATCTTTATTCCAAAAAACCTATCCATTGAATACCTTTGACTTTGTCATGAAACAACTCTATCAAACTTTTGCAACAACTATAATACCTTTTGCACCAACACCATGTGAACAAGTAATGAATGAACAATACATACTTTTGACATGAATATCAACAACCACTTTGGTTGTAGATCACCAAATGAATGAACAACCTCTTTGAAACTAATCCACCTTGGGATGTAGATAACCAAATGAATGAACGACCTCTTTGAAACCAATCTAGGACAACACAATTTAAGACAACTCACTTTGCATGTAGTTGGCATCAAACACCTTTTGCATTACCAACTCCATTTACCTTTGACATCAATGACAAACACCATCAACAAACTCCCCCTTTGTCATTGATGGCAAACCCTATTGTAAATTTTGCACTCACTCTCTCCCCCTTTGACATGAAAGACAACTTAGAGTAGCTTCAAACTGAGATTGAGAGATGAAAAATGGATAGTATTGACCATGTGAGCACTAGCAATGTAGCTCAAGACTGTCATTACACAAAGCAACACTACAATCACTGTTAATATCTGCATATCTACTCCTTGATGCATACCAAAACATGACATCAATAACACTGCACAATCGCACCACTGAAAGCAAAGAACCATTAATTCAAACAATGTTCAAGCAATGATAGAAGGCTATGACAGAGATCTAAGAAAGAGTTTACTCCCCCCGCAAGATAGATATATCTTGATAAGAAAACATGTCAAGACTATCATCATACTAGCACTATTATAAGATCCCTGCAATAAGTGTCTCGCAAAGCAACTAAAGACAAATCACTATCAACAAGGTCAATACAACACTAATAAAGCACTGTTATCACTGTCTTATGGTTATTTGTCTATGCGCAACACAAAGATACACTATCTATTCAAAGTAAATAGCATTGTCAAGATGGAATTTTTGATCCACAAATTCACTTGTATTGCATTGTCATCCTATTGCCTCTACAAAAGAGTTCAATTTAAAGGAATCTTGTCTACATACTGGCATATCAATATACCATCCATAGTAAACAAACATTCAAGAAAATTAGATTGATAGAATAAGGTATTGTCCTCGCCTATGATTTTCTCCTTCTTTAGCTTATAAATATTCACTTGTTCACTATTATGTTAGTCCTATGCTTTGAAGACTTTCAAAAGAGTTCACAATAACAGAGTTCCCTTTAGCTCCTATTCATAATGACTGTGCAATCATTAAGCTACTATTCCATACCACTATCATTGTTCAAACCTCATTTAGCAAGATACACTGTCAAGGAAGAGAAAGATGCATAAGAGACCACTATCAACTATCAAAGATGTGATCCAATGGTGAAAGAAGGATGCAAATGCATACCACTGTCACAAGCAAGATTCATAAGCAACAAGAAACCACTGTCACAACCAAAACCAAGCATGGAGAGCACTGTCATATCAAGTATGAAGACTACTGTTAAAGATCAGTATGTTCATGCAAAGTATATCTCCAAGCACTAATACCACTGCACCATATCATTGTTAAGAATAAGATTAGCATGCAAAACACAGTCACCATATTGTAGCTAACAACTATCACTAACCACTTTAAACAATTGTCATGAACCACAAAAATGAGCTGTCATTAAAACACCATACTACTGTTTAGGGATATAGAATAAAGAGATAAGCTTTCCTTGAAACCATGCATAAATTATTTGTTTTAGTGAAGAGAGGCAAGAGAAAGAACACCTAGTCTCTCTCTCAACTGCTCAAAAACCTCCTTGGCTAATGGATTTGTAAAGATATTATCTACCTAATCACTTGAAGCTACATAATCCAAAACAACCTCATTTGCTAAAAATTTTTCCCTCAGAAAATAATATCTAATTGTAATGTGCTTAGTTCTTGATTGCATAACAGTGTTCTTGGAGATATTTATTGCACTAGTGTTATCACATAGAATGATAACAGGTTGAGGTACATCTACCTTGATTTCCTTGAGAGTTTGAACCATCCAAAGTACTTGATAACAACATGAAGCAACAACAATATATTATGCTTCATCAGTTGATAAGGACACTAATTCTGGTTTCTTGCTATACCAGGATATGAACTTTCCACCCAATAAGAATGTTCCTCCACTGATACTTCTATCATCAAGGCATTCTGCCTAATCAACATCAGTATATGCAAGCAAAGTGAAATCATTAGATATAGGATACCATAAGCCATAATCTATTGTTCCTTTGAGATATCTAAAGATCCTTTTGACTGCATTCAAGTGAGATTGCTTAGGAGAGGATTGAAACCTTGCCACCAAACATACTTCTTGCATGATATCAGGTCTAAAGGATGTTAAATATAATAGACTACCTATCATACATTTGAAAGTGGTTTGATCTACATTAGGTGAGTCATCATCTTTCCTCAACTTACAACCTATTACCATTGGAGTACCAACAGGCCTGCAATCTTCCATTTGAAACTTCTTGGGCGTTTCTTTTTCATACCTAACTTGAGAGATTAAAACTCCCTCGTCAAGTTGTGAAACCTATAGGCCAAGAAATAAAGACAACTCTCCAAGCATGAACATTTCAAATTCAAATTTCATAATGTTAGGAAAAGTTTGGCTCATATTTTCATCATTGCTCCCAAAAATGATATCATCCACATAAACAATAACCACACAAATGTTCTCACCTTTAGACATGCAGTATAAGTTGTTGTCCACTCCACCTTTTGTGAATCCTTGATCTTGTAGATGCTTGTCTAACCTAGAATACGATGTTCTAGGTTCTTGTTTCAACGCATACAATGGCTTTTTTAGTCTATAAACATAATATCCTTCACACTGAAATGCTTCAGGTTGTTCCATATAGACCTATTCTTGAAGATATCCATTGAGAAATGCTGATTTTACATCTATTTGGTATACCTTAAAGTTTTTGTAAATAGAGAAATCTAAGAACATCCTTATGGATTCAAGCCTAGACACAGGTGCAAATGTCTCATCAAAATCAATACCTTCAACTTGAGAATACCCTTTGCAAACAAGCCTTGCCTTGTTCTTGAAAACATTGCATTTCTCATCAAGTTTATTTCTAAAGACCTATTTTTCCCCAATAACATTCTTGTCTTTAGGTTTAGGAACAAGTTCCCATATCTTGTTCTTTTCAATCCGACCTAACTCTTCCTTCATGGCTTTAACCGAAAACTCATCTTTGTTGGCTTCTGCGTAAGGTTTTGGTTCTATTTCTGAGATGAAGCATACACGTACTTGATCACTTGTGTTGGCAAGCTTTCTTCTTGTTTGCACACTAGTATTTTTGTCCCTAATGATCAACTCTTGAGGATGATCTCTTTGTAGAGTTTTTGATGGAGTTTTAGCTATTGACTCCATAGGCTTTTTAGGAGTACCTTCTTCCACTTGAACTTCCACCTCTTCTTCTGATACATAACCTTCTTCTTCATTATCTTCTATCTGCTATTCACAAGGCTGCAACCTTTCATCAACTTTAACATTAGTACTTTCAACTACTCTTTTGAGTCTTTTATTAAAACGATTATAGGATTTGGTATGTGTAGAATAGCCTAAGAAAATGCTTTCATCACATCTAGAGTGAAAAGAACCCAAATTTTCATCATCTCTCTTGATAAAGCATTTACTACCAAAAACTCTAAAATAACCAACATTTGTTGACTTACCATACCACAATTCATATGGAGTATGTTTAGTTTTTACCCTTAATTGCATTCTATTTAGATTATATATTGTTGTATGAACTGCTTCTTTCCAATAGGTGTTAGGCAGATTTGCATCATGAAGCATTGTTCTTGCCATCTCCTTGACTGTTCTATTCTTTCTTTAGCTACTCTATTTTGTTGTGGTGTCCTAGAGGCTTAATATTGCCTTTTAATGCCATGGTTTTCACATTAGTCCTCAAAATATTTTGAAGTTTACTCTCCACCCTTATCTAATCTCAGGCATTTGATCTTCAAATATGTTTCTCTTTCAACCATCTTTCTAAAGATCCTAAATTTATCAAATGCTTTTGGTTTATGCTTCAAAAAAGCCACCTAAGTCATCCTAGAATAATCATCAATGAAAAGAATAAAGTATCTTTCAACATTTAATAACTTTGTCCTTGTAGGACCACATAAATCAATATGAAAAAGTTGTAAAGGTCTAATAGAAGAGTACCCTTTGGACTTAAAGCTGATTTTTTTTTGCTCACCTAGTTGGAATTCCTTGCAAGTGTTGCTGATTGGCTTAGAGATGAGTGGCATATTTCTCACATTCTAGTTTTTGCTGACCTTGATAAGATTGTCAAAGTTTATATGTCCAAGCCTCCTATGCCATAGCCAGCTTTCCTCAACTTGGCCCATAAAGCAAACATGTACATCTTTATCTATGTTTATAGTCTCTTGAAGATTATAAATATTTCCTCTTGTCCTTAACCCTACTACAACTATTTTTCTTGGTTTTTTCTTATTTCACAACCTTGAGCATTAAATAGAACATCAAATCCATTGTCAAAAATTTGGCTTACACTCAGGAGGTTATGTTTTAGGCCTTCTACATAGTATACATCATGCAATGGTGTATCATGATCTAGGGATATAATACCCCTTTTCCTTTGATTTGAATACTGTTGATGTTTATGGTAGCGTCAGTCAGATTCTTCCAGCTGTCTCCTTTACTTTGTTTTTTGTAATTGCTATCTCGGAAGCTAGGCCAACCTTCAAACTGTCTTATTCAAAAGTCAACATGCAAAATTGTAACTGTCATGCATTGGAATCTTTTTGTAACTCCTAAAATTAGTCACATGTTCTCCTAGTGCATCCTCTTGTAATTGTCATGTAGTCTGACATGCAGAGGTAACTGACTTGTATGAAACCGACATGCTATGTTTAGAAAGTCACTTTGTATACACTTTCATTTTGCATACAGTTCAATGTGATGAAGTTCAAATTTTTCAAGAGCAAGAGTGTGAAAAGAGCAGATGGTGAGCTGAGTAAAAGGCAGGGATAACTTTTGACAGTTTGTATCAGTTTGTAATGTTGTGTTCTGGCCTTCATATTCGGCCTCTATTTTAAAGGAGCTTCTCATTGTGACTCAATAATATAAGAGATATTATTGGCTGGGTTTTTCTCCCTCAGGAGGAGGGTTTTCCTAGGGTAAATTTTTGTGTGTATTTGTTCTTGTTGTTAACTTTCTGTTAGCTTTTATTTCTGGTTCAAAATTTAACAAATACAAAAACCATTTCCAAACTTGATTGATCTACCTGTATAATCTTCAAATTCAATGAACTTGCTTTTATCCCCAATCATGTGATGAGATCACCCACTATTTATAACCCATAGTTCTTTCTTCTTGACATGAAGGGTAGTTTGAACAAGCATAGCTTCAACCTTTTTGTTAATTATCTTTGGTTTCCAAACTAATTTTATCTTATCAACATTAGGAGATGTCACCTTGGAATGAACAATAATTCTCTATTGTTGCATTTCCAAGTTAGGTCTACAAAACTTATCTATATGTCCAACATTTCCACAATTAGAGCATCTCAACTTATTCAAGAACTCAAAAGGATTTTTTCTTACAAAACATGGTCTCCTTCTTCATGCATTCCCACATTCACTAGCCTTGTGCCCATATTGGTTACAATAAAAGCAATAACCAAAGAAATGTAGATTATACCTGAATGGAATATTCCTTTTGATATTTGATGGTTTCATGAGCCTTTTATTTATGACATTGATAAATCTTTCAGCATGTTTACGATTATTGGAATGTGAACATTATCCTTGTACAAACCCTAGACTAGTCTTATCCTTGTGGCCTTTTTGTTTACCCAAGAGATCTACTAACTTGTCATTGCTGTCACATATATCTAGCAATTTCCTCAAGGCTACAACTTCTTCCTCTAAAGTATAAAACTCCTTTTCTTTGGTGTCTAACTCCATTTTGGCAACTTCTACAACCCGCTTGTTCTCTTCAAGTTGAAGCTTTAGATCTACAAATAATTTTTCACTCATTAAGCCTACTGATCAAATTTTTAGTATCCTTTTGGGTCTAATTTCTTTGCACTATTGTCTCCTTTTTGAGTCTTTATTTCACCAAGAGAACATCTCAATTCTCCCTCAAATCAACCTCTTTTTCATTATAATTATTAGATTGATCTTCGCTCTTCTCTTTCTCATTTTTCACTTAGACTAACAGTAGTCATAAACAAAGTTTCCTCTTCTTCTTAAATAGAACCTTCTAAACAAGTATTTGTTCCATCAACATCCTTAATGAATAAAATTTTCTTCTTTTTGAAATAGTTTTTCCTTTTAGGATTATACTATTTCTTCTTTCCTTATCTCCTACCATCCTCTTCATCACTTTCAGGATCTTTATAGGGACATTTAGCAGCATAATGTCCTATCTTACCACAACTGAAACACTTTAATGAAATCTTCCCCTTATACTTTCCTGAACCTTTTTGCAATCTACTTACAAAGGTGGATTCTTTGCAGTGTACCCCAGGGACATGGCCCCCCAAATCCCGACTGTCCCCGAGACTTGGGGATGGCGTTCCCAAGTTTCCACTGGCGCCACCAGTTTTGGTGGCTCGCCGCCGGGGACGCGGGGACGTCCCGGCGTCCCCGGGACACTGAGGGGGACACCTGTGTGTCCCTCGAGCATCCCGGGGATGCCCAGGTGTCCCCCACGGCGACAACTTAAATCACATGGTTTAAAAAAAAATTATCATATTTTTTTATTATTTGACATTTTGATTTGTACTTGTTTTGATATCATGCTACTCATTGTAATCATCTTTATGATTATATATTTTTGATATCATATAATAGAAATCTTCCATTTGCTGATTCGACAATTGTAGTATTGAGTATTCTATTCTAATTTTTCATTAGTAATTCGATATTGAAAACTTTAATGTTCAATGTTCAAGTATTTACTATTAAGTATTTCAATTTGACATTTGCAATTTTGCTATTTTACTTCTTAATAGTCTTATACATCTTTTCATAACTAGCATTTTATGTACCATATGTATAGTATATACACCCCCCGGCCCCCCGCTGCCGTCCCCCCGTTGTCCCAAAATTGAGGCCCCTTTGTCCCCCCATCTTGGAAACTCGTCCCCCCGTTTCGGTGTCCCCTCGTCCTCGATAGTGGTGTAACATAGATTCTTTGTCATTCAGTTGGCCTGAATCAAAATTTATCTCTTTTTCCTTTTTGATAGATTTAAAGGAAACCTCTTTGATTTTGGAGTCATCATTACAAATTCTCATCTCATAAGTAGCAAATGTGCCATGAAGTTCATCTAAGGTAAGTTTATTTATATCCCTAGATATTCTACAACAGATACCTTGGAATCGTACTTAGATGTTAGTGATCTTAGTACCTTCTTGACAACTGCTTTTTCTTCCAAGGACTCACCAATACCACATATAACATTGAATGTCTCTTGAACTCTTAGAAGGTAATCAATAGCCTTCTCTTCTTCATTCCTTCTTATTCCTTCAAATTTGGCCCTAAAGGTTTGTAACTTGGCTTCTTTTACCTTCTCATCACCTTGATAGATACTAGATAACTTATCCCAAATAGCCTTTGTAGATTTACAATCCATAATCTCGACAAGTATATCATTAGTCAATCCACGACAAATGGGATTTTGGGCCTTAAAATTGAACTCATAGGCCTTTTTCTCATCTGCAATGGAAGGTGCCTTAGTAGTAGTGTATTCATTCTCTATTGCTGTGCAAACATCATATCCTAGAGAAGATAAGTAGGAATCCATACTAAATTTCCAAAACGCAAAACCATTTAACCATCAAATAGTGGTGCTTTGGAAGTAGAGTAACCTTCCTGATTAGCCATGATAAGTACTACACTACAAGGATCCCCTAAGTTGATTAAACTTGTGCAAGGGACCTAAGGCTTTGATACCACTTGTTGGAGTATAGGACCACTAAGAGGGGGGGTGGTGAATCAACGGTCTAATGAGGAACCAAATTTTAATAATTAACAAACTTGTATTATGCAAAGAGATCCATTGAAAATGCTTCAAACATTATAGGTATTGAATACATTGAGTGAGTCACAATGATATGTAAATCAGAACATGATACTTGAACAAAGATGACCTCTCAAGTACAATATGATAAACCACCAAGAGGAGACATAACACAAGTATTATGAGTGAAAAACCCTAAAAGGGTGAAAAACCACTTTGAAAATAAATTTCATTAAGCCTCACTAGCCAAAAACCTCATTGGTTACATTCTATGCCTCACTAGCAACACCTCACTGGTATCAAATTCTATGCCTCATTGGAAACACCTCATTGGTATGAAATTCTATGCCTCACTAGAAAAACAATATGTCTCACTAACAAACAAAGCCATTCATCACTTTCATCAATTTGAAAAGAAACAAACAAAAATCAGAGGGTTTCTTTTTTTCAGGACAATCCACTGTTCATGTGATCTATCTCTACATCAATTCAGTAAATACCATCTCCATAATTCATCCATAGCATAGCACTGTTTCATCAATAAAAAATTCAACCACAAGTTCCCTTTTTGAAGGATCAAATAACATTCACCAATTGGTTCAAGAAAATACAGTTCTGCCTTAACCAATTCACCCTATAACAGCCAAAAGCATGTTAATTTACATTCTCTTCACTTTCCCATTAGAATTTAAATGGACTTTAAATAAAATTTGTTGATCTCTACCTCCAGCCACATTATCAATAAAATAATAACCACTGATTTTATATTAGGTGGTAAAACATAAGTTATTGACTTGCAAAGCTAGTTAAGCCAAGGAGTAGGGCCAGTTGCTAATGAGTTTAAAACCCTCAAGACATGGCTAAAGTGTGTTTCCATGGGTTACAGTAAGTCACCAACCAATATAACAAAAAGTAAACTTGTTATAAACTTTGCATAATGAACCTCATTTAGGGTTTTAGAACAAACTTTCAAGCAATGAAAGAACCCAAAACAACTTCAAACAAACTTAATGGGCTTGAAAACATGTAATTGATTTGTAACCTTTAATTCTAACCATATACCTTTGATGTAGAATATTATGCTTTTGACATTGGTTTAGATCCTTGTAGAAGCATGAATATCTCATCAACAAACACCAACCATGTCTTTATGCCAAAAAACCTATCCACTGAATACCTCTGACTTTGTCATGAAACAACTCTATCAAACTTTTGCAAAAAATTATCAATACCTTTTGCACCAACACCATGTGAACAAGTAATGAATGAACAACAAGGACTTTAACATGAATATTAACAACCACTTTAGCTATAGATCACCAAATGAATGGACAACTTCTTTGAAACCAATCCTCTTTGGCATGTAGATCACCAAATGAATGAAAAACCTCTTTGAAACCAATCCATCACAACACAATGAAGCAACTCACTCTACATGTAGTTTGCATCAAACATATTTTGCATTACCAACTCCATTTACCTTTGACATCAATGAAAAACAATATCAAAAACATGTGTTTCTTCGTATTCCATCATTTATTACATTTAATGTAATGTTTGTCTCTCATGTTTGGGTGCCCAAGTTGAAGGGAAAGTATTGAAGCCAAAACTAGTGCCCTTTCACATTCCGAGGAGGTATTCCAAGGGCCGGGGACATTTGAAATGAAGGTTAATCTTTGGGAGCCTTGTTTGGGGCTAGATATGTCTTCACACAACTATAAATTTAGCCACTTGGATGTAGAAAAGATGAGCCACAGTTGGATGCAATGTTACTCTACAAGAACAAGGACATATTGAGGCATAAGGAGGTTGTTCACATGTGCTACCATGCTAGAGGAAAAGAGAATCAAAGTGGTTGTGTTGTTATCTCATTTATTTGAAGATGATAAGTACTTGGCCTCTCTTCTTGGTGGGTTATATTCCCTCAAGGGTTTCTCCACGTAAATCCTATGTTATGTGATGCTCTTGTGTTGCTGATTTGTGCCTCATTGCTGCTATCTTATGGTGATGTTATTATTTATGTATTGTTGTTATAAGTTCACATAAGATGGTGTAATTAAGCATGTTATATTGGCTATTTTTTTAGCATCATAAAGAAGATGGATCTAATCATGGTATTTCCAAATTGAGGTAACTTAATTTTTAGATTTGCATATAAATTTTAGATTTTCATGTTTCTATAATCTAAGGCTCGTATCTCATCTATTGAAGTAATATTTGGATAGTGATTGAATTTAGCAACAATTGTTATTGAACCTATTTATTTCTCTTCAATTTTCTCCCTAGTAGCAATGTTGACATCCATTCAATTTTTATTCTCTTACTAAATGTATGATCTTGAAGTTGTATAGATGGATCTGAAGACAACATTACTTCATGGTGATTTAAAGGAAGAAATTTATATCACAAAGCTGAAACACTACATTGATAAAACTAAAAAATATTTGGTCTATAAGTTGAAAAATTCTTTATATGGTCTTAATCAATCTCCCAGGTTGTGATGTCAAAAGTTTGATTATTTTGTGTTAAGTTTGGGATTTTTGAGATCCATATTGGATCATTAAATCTATTAAAATAGATGGTGAATGCATTCAATTACTATTTTTTTGACTAATTAAGTAATTAAAGTGCCCTAATCCCATAATTTCAAAACATTAGCAACTTAAAAATATCATAAAGACAACAAAAGGGCACACATTCCCACCAAAATAATAACATCAGAAAACCAAAAACAACATACAAGCTGCAAGAAAGCTCTAGGAGCTAGACTAACAAGTAAGGTTCCAGTCTACAATCAAAGAGTCTAGAGACTCCTCCTATACTTCCTTCTCCTCATTCAACAACACCTTATCATTATTATGTTATATGTTCATGATGGGATATTTTTTGGTAATGAAAAATATTTTATATATGATTTGAAGTCTCAACTTTCAACAATAACTTTGGTTGGGCCAAAGTAAGTATTTGAACTTAGTGTTAAATGTTTAAAATCATATATTGTAGGCCATTGGGCATTCCTCTTATGATAGGGACAAAGTTATTTGTTGAGTGGTGTTTAATTTATCCTATTGAGATGCAAGATTTGAGCAACAAACCTTGTCTTAGTGCGGTTACGATTTTGATGTATGTTATGGTTAATGTACAATACCATAAATTTCCCCATTAGATAGATTTATTAGTTGACATAATTGTTCTTTGTCATCATCTCTTAGCCATTATATCTTTGCCTTCGAATCCACACCACTCCCTGCTAAATCACTAACAAAGGATACGGGTCCAAAAAATCCTAGCGGGCTATCAGGCTATCGCCACCTGCCAACTCTGTTAGTGTTTTTCAACTCACAACAACAATGTGAGTTGATGGTTTGTACAAATGGCTTGCACCACTTGTTCATATGACTTCCATACTGTCTGGCCCTACCATGTCGACAATCATCACCCATCCACTGTGGATTAATCTCCATTGTTCCCCGCTTCCCCGTGGGGCTTAGCCAGGTCCCACCAACAACTCAGAGGGACGGTGGGGAGGCTGTTGATCTTGCTACCTCAACCAACACCGTTGATCTTCACCATGAGCATACACACATTGTCAACTGGTAGGCTAGGTAATTGGGGTCGTTCTCCTAATGGGTTCATTGGTTTAAGTAGTAGCTTAAGCCACCAACAACCTATAATAACAAGTCAACAATAAAATAATAAGTTCATTCACCATGACTGTTAAACCCTTAGGGTTTATCTGTAAAACCTTATTTCAGCCCTTGTTGAAAAGAAACACCACTATAGTTTTTTTGGTTGATGCAAGATTTCTCTTACACCCTGGATGCTCCTACATTAGACACTCGGTGTAGGAGAAAAGTGATCTTATCAATTTCCAAGAGCATATCCAAGATGAGTAACCTCAATCTCAAATAACCATGAAGAATACTCCATAGGTCTCTCGAACCATTTCGCCAAATACTCCATGTATTGCTTCCTCCTTGTGCTCTTTTCACCCGATTGTCAAGAATTGTCCCAATCTTCTCATTCCCTAAAGTAGGTGTCACTGCTTGAGGTTTCTTAATTGTTGTAGCTTCATCATTTTCACCTTCATGAAATATAGTTAGATTTGAAATATTAAAAATTGGAGAAATATTAAGCTCATTGGGTAATTCTACCTCATATGCATTACCAGAATCATGCCTTTTTACAATCTTGCATGAGCCAATCCTCTTCATCTTGAGCTTGTTATATGTACACACTGGAAATATTTCCTTCGTGAGGTGCACCATCACTTCATCTCCAACCTGAAATTCCTTGTGTCTCCTCTTCAAATCAACATTAGTTTTATAAGAAGAATTCAGTTTATTGATATGTTCTCACCTCATCATGTAGGCTTTTCATATGCTCTACAAAATCCTCTGCATTTACACTCTTTTTCACACTTTTATCAATCTTATTCAGGTCTAATACAACTCTTGGGTTGTTGCCATAGAGAATCTGAAATGGTGACTTACTTGTGCTTCTATTGATTGATTTGTTGTAGGAAAACTCAACTTGTGGTAGGATCAAGTCCCATCCTTTTGGTTTGTCTCCAACCAAGCATCTCAACAAATTTCCCAAACTCCTATTCACCACCTTCGTTTGACCATCTGTTTGAGGATGGTATGCTGAGAAAAACTTTAATTTAGTGTTAAGATTCTTCCACAAATTCCTCTAGAAGTAGCCAACAAACTTGGTAACCCTGTTAGAAACAATGCTCTTTTGAATTCCATGAAGCCTCACAACTTCCTTGAAAAATAAATCTGCAACATTTACTATAACATTAGTCTTATGACAAGGAAATTTTTTTTCCATTTTAGAGAATATATCTACCACAACAAAGATGGAATCATGTCCTCTTTGTGTCCTTGGAAAACCAAGAACAAAATCCATACTTATGTCCTCCCATGGCCTCTCGGGTATAGGTAGTGGCTGATACAAACCAGTGTTCTGACTAACCCCCTTTAGCACTTTACACACCCTACAACCTTGCACATACTTCCTTACATCTTGCTGCAATTGAGGCCAATAATACTTCTCTCCAACCAATCAAATATTCTTATCAAAACAAAAGTGCCTTGCAAGTCCACCACTATGTTTCTCCTTAATTAAATTCAATCGCATGGAACTTCTACAGATGCACAATTGATTACCTTTGAACATCATGCCATCTTGGATTAAAGAATCCAACCACTTGGTTATATATGCAACAAGAGGCTCCTTACAAGCCTTCTGTGCCTCTCTAAAATCCAATTATCCTTCATACATTTCCTTGAGCTCATCAAAACCCACAACTTCAACCTCCAGTTCAATGAATGAACCTTGCCTTCTACTCAAAGCATCAACAACTCTGTTAGACTTCCCACGCCTATATTTCAAAACAAATGTATAACTTTGTAAAAAATCAACCCATTTCATGTGCCTTTGACTCAACTTGGGTTGGCTACTCAAGTATTGGAGTGCTTGATGATCAGTAAACAAAACAAATTCTTTTGGAAAAAGATAATGTGTCCATTTCTTAAGTTCTTGAATGATTACATAAAATTATTGATCATAAACTGAATACCTTTTCTAAGCCAACCGACAATACGACTTCCATGGAATGTAGCCATGGATAAACAAGATTCACATGGAATTGATCTGACGTCAGGATGATGGAGAATGAGACATCTAATTTTTTTGGTCCAACTTTTAAAGGAAGGATGATCAAACAAATCATAGGGCAAGCGAAACCATTATGCATTTTTATCCATGCTTTCGATTTGTCATATTAGTTCATGCAAAATTAAGAATTCATCAGTGATCACTTTCTCTCCACAGACGGGATCAATTAATATCCCATTAGTGGGCTTTTCATTGATTCAACTGGATATGTAAAGAGGACCATAAGGTGCATTTATAATTATATATTTTGAGGAGAAAGAAATGTCAAGAGGCATTTTAGTTTGGCCCTTACTAGGTAGAATTTCGATCAATCCAACCATATTATCCATAGGACTTTCTTCATTAGTATCCATGTTGTCATCATCCGTGTCAACATTCATCACATTATTCTTCTTAGTTTCACTAGCTTTAACAAATGAGATATTATGATTTGGCATGGGGTTGGTTAAGATTTGCAAGTTTTGGTTGGGAGGGGAAACAAACTTATTTCCTTTATCATTAACACGTCCAATTTGAATCAATGAGGTCTTGCACAAGACGTTTAAGATGCTTACAATGTTTTGTATCATGTCCATTGTCAGTGGAAATGACAATAGGAATTTGATCTTATGTTTGGAGGTAAAGGCTTATTAGGATCGAGAGTTCTAACGGGAGGTAAGGAAATCAAGTTCTATAAAAGTTGTAACATGGTGTTATGGAGGGTATCAAGTAAGGGAGTAAATTGTCTAGCTCGATCCCCAAATGTAAAGGAGTTGTCTTCTTTATAGAAGCCACTTGGGTATCAATAGGTTGGGTTGGTTGAGGGGGATTTAGTTGAAGGAAGCCTTTGTTCTATTTCCTAAAAGGTTGGTAATTGTTTTGATTTGCAGATGTAGACTTTTTAGGATGACTAGAGGTGGGTTTTGTTTCACGACTACCAACCAAGTTTTGATAATCAGGAAGGGTAGTACACAAGTGTACAAAGGAAGGAAACTTCATCATGCCAAGCTTATCTTGCATCTTAATTTGTAAGTTCTCAATGAACATCCATTGAAGGTGCTCGGATCAGGAATCTTTACATCGATTTGGGAATAAAGTATTTGGTACCGTGAAATGAAGTCAGTAACCAAGTTTCATCATCCTTTTGCTTACATCTCATCAAATCAGCTAATGTCATCTTAGGAGTCATATGCACTTGGAAAAGGTTGATAAAGGCCTCAACAAGTTCATTGAATGAAGGAATTGAGTTATCCGGTAAGGAGGATCTTTCAGGGACCTAGGGAAGAGCTTAGCCAAGAGCTTATCCTCAAGAACAAAAACAATGCATAAGGCGGTATAAGTGGAAACATGGTTAGAAGGATCTCCTTTCCCTCCATATTTCACAAACCTAGGAATTGATATACCTTGTGGTATCGAAATTCGTAATATCTCCAAGAATAAGAGATTTATTTTGATGTAGTATGAAGGTTGGCCATTTTGATTTTAGTTTACGGTGGAAATTTGTTTTTGAAGGGATGAAATTTTTTGCAAAATTTGGTTTAGGATGGTGTCATTGGTTGTATTTTGAGATGGACATGAATATGGTGGAGGTGTATATGTGTTTGGGGGGGAAGTGAATGGAATGATAATGGGAGGTAATGTGGTAGGAGATATGGTGTGAGATGCCACAAAGGTACAAGGATTGCTAGCTAAAATACGCAAGGTAGGGATGCCATTACTAGTAGGTTGTATTGTTGTGGTTACTTAAGGGTTGGTATAGGTGGGAAGAGAGGCAATGGTTGTAAGAGGAGGAATTTGAGTTCCTCCTTGACTTTGAGTATTTTTCAAAGTTTGAGCACAAGTAGTCATTGAGGTAAGATATTTTCCAAAAATCTAAGCTAAGTTAAGTGCAAGTTTAATTCCTTGTTCACTTTCAATAATGCGGTGTATGTTATCTATAGTAGGATTAGCATTGTTGGAAATATTTTCAATAGTCAGTTGATGTTGTAGGTTTGCCAACTCTTCATGTATTTGGATTATGTTTTCTTGAGGGACACTAGCAACCATTATTTCAACACTTATCACACTACTTGAAGGTAAAGAGTTGTCAAGGGTATGGTTCATACCTAGTGAACTAGTGTCAACACTATGAGAAGAGCTAGATAAGCCAAGATCCATGATGAGTGTGTTATCACGAGATGACATGAGTCTGAAACTACATCTCACTATAGTATTAGCAATAGGACACAAAGTTGTAAAGCTCATGCAAAGGACAATCAATGAATGCAAGATAAATGCAATGAACACAAGATAAATGATATGCTTTAAGTCCAATTCTTATGTTTACAAATGAAATTTGAAATGAAACCAAATTAAGCTATATCTTAATGAAATGAATGAAACCAAAACTTAGTAATCTGAAACAGAGATCTAACAACAACAAAATGAAACAAAAAAACAAGGTTTTTAATGTTGTAAAATGCAGATTTGGGTCTGACACGGGACTAAACCACCAATAAGGGAAAATGAGTCCTAGTTATGGTTTTCAGAAGGTTGAAACAATGAAAAACAAACAACACAAAGTTATTAGAAATTAGGTAAAACAACCTGTACATGGACTAAATCACCCAGGCGGGCGAATGAGTGCCAGACTAGGGTTTTCACACTAAATTCAAGAAATTCTAAGTGAATGTTAAGGTTTCTATCTTGTATATTCAAATCCTTTTGTAATGGTAGATTTCAAATGAAATTTAATGATGCAAGATGCAAAAATGCAACCTATATGCATTTTCACTAATGCAAGATTTAGAATCCCTAAATGTAGATTAACTAATGGAAGATCTAATGTAAAGTTAACCTAGGTCTAGGACTATAATGTTCTCCAAATCAGAAATGCAAGTGTTCAAACGTCGGGTTCACCAAAATGAACACAAGGAAATAGGGTGCTCCACCTTTTAGGCGATGGAAAACAAGGGGGAACCTATTTCGCTCTTAGTTCATTAGGAAACCAAGATCCCTCAACTAAGTGACTCAATTGAGGGAAGGGTATATATGAGAGGTGGTTTGTTTAGGTGTGATTAAAAGAGGGGGTCCCCCACTAAGCAAATGCTTAGAAAGAAAGAAATGAAAGTAATATGCAAACACAACTATATGACATAGGAAATGAAACTTAAAATCAGAATGAGAATTGAGGAGAAACAAAGAAGCACCTAGAAAACTGGAGAGGAGTAAACAAGATCTGAAAAACCTGAATTTTGTTGTTGTTGATGTGTACAGGGACTCATACACCAAACTGGGCGATTTAGTCCCAGTATGAAAACCTACATCACAAATGCTAGCTCAAAAACACACATGATGCATGATGACTTTGACATGATGCTTGAATCTTGAATATTATTCCAAATGCTTGATAATTAGCTCTTAAATGCTCTTGATCTCATAAATTATAGGAATGCTCTCTTGAAGATATTAGATTGTTAGGATACTTCATAAGATTTCTTAGGTGAAATTATGTGAAATAAACTTGTATTTTTACTTGTTTATGACAAATTTCCTAAAATTACAACACTACAAGCTAGCATTAGATCTAGGAGAATAAAATCCCACCAAGAATTGAATTCAAAATAGGTCCAAGCTAAAGCAATACTCATATGCTAGTTGGGGCGTATGAGTCTCAGTAGCCTAAGCTTGGGACACAAATTTGAAGAAAAAGTTAAGTTGAATGCAATATTCAGGATCAAGCCCCAAAACCTAGGTGGGACCCATACACACAAGGTGGCATATGAGTCCTAGATCACTAGATCTAGAACACACAACCCAAAAACATGAATTATGATTGGTCATTAGTTAAGTGTCAGGATTATCCTCAGAGATATGCATTAAATAAGACTTGTAGATGCAAAATAGGACCAAATATGGCATAAAGAAGCCCAATTTTAGCAGGGAGGGCCTAAACAAGTGTGAAAATGTAAAGGGATACATTTTTCTACATTATAAGAGGAAATATTGTTCAAGTTCTTTCTAGAATTTAGACCAATAGATTTCTTGTTTCTCCTTGTCTTTGTTATGTACCATCAAAATCTTTCAGAAGTGAAGAAAGTTTGGAAAGAAAAGCTCAATTATATGTCAAAATAAAAAAATGAGGAATAGTCCATTAATGAAGGGCCAAATGCTTCTAGGAAAGGGAAAGAAAAGAAAAATCTAGATTCTTCATTTACAATGATGAGTATGAATATGCTAAGTAGTGAAAATATTGTATCTTATTATGAAGGAAATGACATTTTATTTTATAAGGATGGATGATGGTATCCTCTAAAAGGCCATTATAAATCACCTGATGGATATATCAATTATTTCCAATATGCTTTTCAGCCTAATAATTTGCGGGAAAAATAACCAAGTCAAGAATTTAAGCAAAGAAATTATTTGGCTAGATTTTATCACCATTTTCAAGAAAATTTTGATGCTTTGTGCAAAGATATAAAATATATCAGGCAAACTATTGAAAAGAAAAATTCTAAGGTTGATAAGATAAGCCGATTTTCCTTAGAAAACTCTGCTTTTGTACAAGAATTTAGGCAGTATAGTTCATTAATTGATATTAAGGTTGATCAGTGTTTAAACAATTTACATAGCATGGGAGACAATGCAAATAAGATTGTTGAAAAAATTGATTATATAGATTGTAAATTAGAAAAAATAGAAGCTAGTCTTGCAGTGGCTTGCAAATGAAGAAAACACAAAAAGGGAAATCATACTTCCTGAAGGAGGAATTTTTGAATCTAAAAGATTTTTTTTTAAGTAAGAAAAACAATATTGAACTTTGTACTACTATGATGATGATTCCAATTACTCCATGGTATCGAGATATTGATAATCTAGATAATCCTGTAGAAATTTTAAATACATTAAGAGCTTGTACTAATGCATTTCTAACAATGGGGTAGATAACAAGAATGACACATCATCAAACAGTAGCATTTTTTGTACAATGTTTGTGGGGAATAACATCTCATTGGTGGCAAGCTAAATCTAGTGAGACAAATTTATAGAACTTTTAGTAGATGGATTTTGTCTGGAGAAGAAGATGCATACAAGGAAGCCAATCCTAAAAAAATCAGCAATATCAAATGTTGCTCTCTCGATGATTTCAGAGAATATTCTAAACATTTCAGGCAAGAAGCATATAAGGCAAAATTTGTTGATGATTTATTTTTTAAAATTAAATATCTTATAGGACTCCCTTATGGAATTCATGATAAGACTATGGAATATTTGAAAGCTTATAATATGAAACTTGAGGATCAATCTATTCCAGATCTTATCCAATATGCTAGACAAGAAGTAGTAAAGTTTATAAATGAATAAAAATATGCTACTAAATTCACCAGACAACAAGCTAATAGGTTAGCACCCCAATATGATGAAATAAATACCTATGGTTGTAATGATTTTGGCTCTACTAAAAAAAAAATCACATAAGCCAAATTTGACAAATTGAAGTTCAAGAGACACTCTTTCAATAAATGCCACTCTTATGCTCCTTGTCATGCCTATTTGAGAAAAGGGAAAAATGAATGCCCTCAATCTAAAACAATTATCTGCTATATATGTAATAAACCAGACCATAAAGCTCCTGATTGCTCTTGCAATTTAAATAAAGTTGTTAAAGCTGTATATACTACAAATGCAGCAGTGTGGTGGGATGTAGTTGAAGAAGATGAAGACATGTATATGCAATGACATTTTCAAACCAATCTTTGAAGAGATTCAAGAGTCTGAAGATTATGCAGAAGTATTAGAAAGTCTTGCCTGGATGATCGAGAACAAAATTTACCTTCTACATTGATGAACAAGTCATTCCCACCTAGAGGATCAAGACCACCATTTCATGCACAAGAAAGAGGTAATATTTATAATACTCAAATATTTCCTATTTTCTAACCAAAAATGAATCAGATTGTGAATGTATATTAGAGCCTCTTCCTCTTCTTTTTTAAGGTAATTTTGAATTGGAAGAATATAATTCACCTAGAAACAAGCATGAAAAGAGGAAAGAAAAAGAAAAGAGAAGAAAGAAAAAAAGGAATTAGAAAGAATTCTTGAAGATTGCAGTTTTATAAGTTTTCCTTATGATGATATTCTTGAAAGTTCTCAGAAGAAAAAATGAGTAAAAATTACAGAAATTGAAGAAAAAGAAGAAGATTTCTTAGTTGAGCATAAATATCCAAACTCTACCAAAGTCTTGTTAATACTAGTCTTCTAGAACTAGAGCCCAAAATGAAATATATAACTTCTCTT
The DNA here is from genome assembly GCA_007258455.2 of Sequoia sempervirens. Classification (NCBI taxonomy): domain Eukaryota; kingdom Viridiplantae; phylum Streptophyta; class Pinopsida; order Cupressales; family Cupressaceae; genus Sequoia; species Sequoia sempervirens. The sequence continues at coordinate 34,756 of VDFB02255595.1, forward strand.
ATTAATGGTAGATTTGCTCAGTTTATTTCAATAGAAGTAAATGGTAAAAAATATGATGCCCAAGTAGACACTGGTGCTTATCTATCATTTTGTAAAACCCTTGTAGTCGAAGATTAGGAACACCTTGACAAAAATAATACATATGGAACTTTAGATGTATAGGGAAAGTTCTTTATTTGTGGTAAATACAAGCATGAAGAAAAAATCAAAATAGAAGGGAAACATTTTAAGTGTGATTTCTTTGAATTCAATAAAATGCCAACAAATATATTGCTTGGAAGCAACTTTATTAACATATACTCTCCATATGGAAGTACATAAAAAAGTGTTTTATTCACACTTAATGGAGAAAGGATCATAACAAGTAGGTTAAATTATTCTTTTCAAAAGTATCCATCTACAGTCATATCCCAAGTTGATCCACTCACGAGAGTAAAAGAAGAAATAGAAAAGGAATTATGTTCTGAATACCCACAAAAATTCTAGAACAAAAGAATGACTACTATGGAAATGAAGTTAATCCAAGGAAAGTAGATGAAGGTGGTGAAGAAAATTCCCATTCCAACCTCAGATTATCCAAATATGGAGAAAACCATAAGAGAACTTGAAGAAGGGAAGTATATTTATTCATCAAAATTTCCTTTTTGTTGTTACGCTTTTATGGTTAATAAACATTCATAATAGAAATGAGGAAAGAAAAGGTTAGTCATAAATCATTAACCTTTAAATGAAATTATAGAACCTTTTCCTTATCCTATTCTTGACATAACCCATCTATTATAAAAATTTGCCAAAGAAAATAGAATTCACAATTCGATTGCAAGTTAGGATTTTATCAATTCCAGGTTGCAAAAGTAGATAGACACAAAACAACTTTCAGTTGTCCTTTTGGGTATTTTGAGTGGAATGTTATGGCATTTGGATTAATGAATGCTCCTACTTATTTCCAAGAGTACATGGATAAGGTATTCAAAGGAACAGATCAGATTTCCTTTGTGCATATATAGATGATATATATTAATTTTTAGTTTTACCCTAGAAGACCATCTAAATCATCTCAAAAAAATATAATGTTGTAAAAAATGTTGGGATTGTATTATCCATAAATAAAATTCAATGGTGTACTAGTAGTTGTAAATTTTTAGGAATGATTGCAAATAAGGACATTCTTGAAGTACAAACTAATATTAAAGAAAAGGCCTTGGATTTTGAAGGTCCATTTGATAGGAAAAAGCTTCAAGGTTTCCTAGGGATATTAAATTATGTAAATAATTCTTATCCAAATGTTGGTATAGATCTTGAATCCCTTCAACAACTCCTTAAGAAAATTGAATTCTTTTGGAAAGAAGAATACACAACAGTACTTGAAAAAATCAAAA